>SJXQ01002661.1:1119651-1246719 GCA_006408695.1 Aepyceros melampus
CGACGTGAACCCTACCCCCACCCAGCGGCTCTCACTTGTGGGTGACAGCTTTCAGGAGAGGCCAGAAGACGGGCTGAGGCAGAGGCTTCTGGTGGGTGCCTTTTTTCCTCTTCCCTCCAGCTTCGGCGCGGATGTGCTTGGCGTGCAGGCCATGGATGAAGACGGCCTCCAGGGCGCTGCACATGCTGTTGGCATCTCCGTCTTCGCTTGTGACCACCGCGTCCGAGGACACGTATTGCTTCTGCAGCGCCTTCACAGAGCCCACTAGCTTCTTCTTGATGACCTGGGCAGCGCCAGACACAACACAGGTCTTTAGAAGCTCCTGCGGCGACCCCTGTGATGTCGCTCTGCTTGTCGCCAAACACGTGGGTCTCCATGCAAGCACAAATCCGTGTATCTATGGAACACGACTAGAACAGGCCGGGACTTCCCTGATGGTCCAATGGTTAAGACTGGGCGCTCTCAATGTAGGGGTCCCTGGTCAGGGAGCTAGAGCCCAGATGCCCCAATTAAATATACTGAATGCAGCAACAAAGACCCAGTGCAGCCAAATAAATAAATTAAAATTTTTTCTTTTTTAAAATTTTTAAAAAAGAAAATCAAAAATTTTTACTTAAAAAAAAAGAAAAAATTTAGTAGGGCTAATGGTAGAAAATAAACAGAAAAAAGAAAAAGAAAAAAATCACACTGATAAGTGTTGTTGTTATTATTTTTGCAAAGATATTTGTGGGGTTTTTTTCCTTGGTTTTCAGTTTTTAAATTTATTTACTTATTTACTGGCCATACTGCGAGGCTTACAGGATCTTAGTTCCCCAACCAGGGATTGAACCCGGGTCACAGCAGTGAAAGCACCAGGTCCTCAACACTGGACTGCCAGGGAACTGCCTCTTTGCTTGTTTTTTAAACCAAACTTCAGTGAGCTGACAGCCATATAAACTTTGTGTTTAAGTACTGACTCCACTATAGTTACAGATATGGAAACTGAAGTAATTCATCTAGGGCGGGAGTGAGATTTTTCCATCTAATCATATGACCAACATTCCACAGAGAGTCAATAAGTTAAGAGGCAAAAAGTGCTGTGTTAGAACAATAAAAACACCCAGAAACAGGAGCGTGGTTTATAGGAAGAAAGATCTTAGACCTGGCAGTCAGAGCCTGGGTTTAGTCTCAGTTCTGGTAGTCACCAGCTGGGTCACCTCGATATTCCACTTAACCTCTCTGAGCCTCAATTTCCTATCAGTTATACGGTAACAATACCTTGTGATTTACAGCACTGCAGCGGGGCTATTCTTTGAGGGCAGAACTAACTTTTTATTCATCCTCATGCCCTCAACAATGGTCCTGGTTCTTGGCATGTGTACTCGGTAAATGTTTGCTAAATGAATAAATAGGAGTCTTCGCTGGTGGTCCAGTGGTTAAGAAACCACCTTTGGATTCAGGGGAAGAAGGCAGGGTTTGATCCCTGGTCAGGGAATTAAGATTCCACATGCCTTGGGGCAACTAAGCCTGAACACTGTAACTAAAGAGCCTGTGAGCCACAACTAGAGAAGCCCACGCACGCTGCAACTAGAGAAAGCCTATATTTAAAAATACATAAAGTCCTTTGGAAATACAAAGTTGAGACTGTTCTAGCATAATAGAAGGACATATGTCAAAATTGCCTAAGGGTTTGGAAAAGGACTGGAAGGGATTACAGAAAAACTGGTTTGAATTATTAGGTGACAGGATTATGGACAAATATCTCACTGGTTTTTATTTTAGACAACACAATCCCTGTTAATGTTCTTTGAAAAGTTAAAAGTTCTTTTGTTAGAACAGCTTTAATGAGACATAATTTGCATATCATAAAATCCGCTCATTAACACACACAGCTCGGTTGTTTTTAGTACATTCACAGAACTGTGCAACCATTTCTACTATCTAATTTTAGAACATTTCATTGCCCTCAAAAGAAACCCTGTACCCATTAGCAATCATTCACTATTCCCTTCTTCCCCCAACCTCTGGCAACCACTGATCTACTTCCTGTCTCCATGGATTTGCCATTTTCTGGACATTTCATATGAATGGAATCATACAACATGCAGCCTTTTGTGTCTGACTTCTTTCACTTCATTATGTTTTCAGGTTAGTCGGTGTTGTAGCATGGATCAGTAGTTCATTCCTTTTTATTGCTAAATAATATTCCATTGCACGGATATATCACATTTTATTTATGCATTCGTCAGTTAATAGATATTTGGGTTGTGTCCACTTTTTTAGCTGCAATGTTGCTATGAACATTCACATACAAGTTTTTGTGTAGACATATGTTTGGGTATATAGCTAGGAATGGAATTGCTGGGTTGTATGTAACACTGTTTCACTTTTTGAGAAACTATCAAAGTGTTTTCCACAACAGCTATACCATTTTACACTCCCAACAGCAAGGGATGTGGATGCCAACTACAACCTCACCAACACTTATTATTGTCTGCCATTTTCATTACAGCCATCCTAGTAGGCATGAAGAAGTATCTCAATATGTTTTTCCCCCCCGCCACACTGCTCAGCATGTGGGATTGTAGTTCCCTTACCAGGGAGTTAACCCACACCCCCTGCAGTGGAAACTCAAGAGTCTTAACCACTGGACCACCTGGGAAGTCCTTCATTGTGGCTTTTCTTTCTTACTATTTTATTTTTAAAATTGTTGTTGGAGTATAGTTGATTTATAATGTTGTGTTAGTTTCAGGAGCACAGCAAAGTGAATCAGATATATATATATATATATATAACTATATATAACTTTATATATATATAACTATATAACTATGTAACTATATAGATTATTTTCCCATAAAGGCTATTATAGAGTATTGACCTGTGCACACAGCAGGTGCTTATTGTTGTTGTTCAGTTGCTAAGTCATGTCCAACTCTTTGCAACCCCATGGACTGTAGCACGCCAAGCTTCCTTGTCCTTCACTATCTCCTGGAGTTTGTGAAGGAGAGGGAGACATGTCCCCAGTGCATGTCCATTGATTCTGTGATGCCATCCAACCATCTCATCCTCTGTTGCCCCCTTCTCTCCAGCCCTCAATCTTTCTCAGCATCAGGGTCTTTTCCAATGAGTCAGTTCTTTGCATCAGGTGGCCAAAGTATTGGTCCTTATTATCTATTTTATATATAGCAGTGTGTATATCAGTCCCAATCTCCCAGTTTATCCCTCCCAGACCTTTATCCCCGATAACTGTAAGTTTGTTTCCTACACTAGTGACTTTACTTCTATTTTCCTCATTATGGTTTTGATTTGTCTTTGTCTAACATCTAATGATATTGAGCATCTTTGTACGTATTTATTGGTCATCTGTATATCTTCTTCGGAGAAATCCTTGGTCTTAAGGTAACCTATATTCAATCCCCACTGTTTTATGTAAATCCCCATTTTATCACCAATAAGATGATTTTGGGCAGGATCTTTTGGGCGCAACTTTTTCTCAACCCGAGGCTTCTCTTTCTAAACAGTGCTAATTCATTTCAAAGTGAGAAAAAACAAAGACATGGCTGTCCCAGGCACCCCTTCCCCCACCCTGATCTTCCCTTGTTGCCTACCGGGATGGCAGCCCGGGGGTCCAGTCCATTCTCCACCCCTGAGAGCATCTCCACTGCAGCAGCAGCTCCCCAGGAGAATCACATGACACCTGCAGAGAAGACATGGCCACAGGCATAGTCGCTGCGCCAGCGCCTCTTCACCACACCTCACCCCCATCTATGCAAACTGCAACTGAAAGGACTTGGAATACAAACGTGAAAACGGAGCGTGGATTTTAAGGAAGGAAATAAGGAAGGAAAGAAAGGCTGATGAATTGGACCTCACGAGGAGAGGAGCCCTGGGTGCCAAGGGTGGGTCTGTCCCAAAAGGTGGGTAGAAAGGGCCCTTAGTGCTTAGTCGCTCAGTCATGTCTGACTCTTTGTGACCCCATGGACTGTAGCCCGCCAGGCTACTCTGTCCATGGGGATTCTCCAGGCAAGAATACTGGAGTGGGTTGCCCTGCACTCCTCCAGGGGATCGTCCCAACCCAGGGACTGAACCCAGGTCTCCCACATTGCGGTGGATTCTTTACTGTCTGAGCACCAGCAAAGCCCAAGAATACTGGAGTGGGTAGCATATCCCTTCTCTGGGGGACCTTCCTGACCCAGGAATCAAACTGGGGTCTCCTGTACTGCATATGGATTCTTTACCAGCTGAGCTACCAAGGAAGCCCAGAAAGGGCCCTTCGTGCCACACCAACACTGGCACAAAAAGGCAGGGGACGAAAGGCAGATCTGATACAGAGCTGAGGGTACAAGGGGCTGCTGCAGCTGAAGGCGCCAAGAACCCACAGGGGCTCAGAAACAGCAGCTCACAATTCACATTCAGGGCCTGGGCCTTGCAACTGTCCTGACTCCTCTCCTAGCCCAGGCTCGGCCAGCTCAGCGGGGAAAAGTACAACTGGCATGGCTTCAGAAGGAATGGCACTCCCGCCAAGCCGCTGCTTCTCCTTTGGGCCATGAGGGTCCAGCCTGAACAGCACAGGCACATGTCTAGAGGGTAACAACATGGGTTCTCATCTTAATTTGCCACTAACCAACTTGGCACACTGGGGCAAGTATCAGACCTCTCAGATGGCGACTATGAGTGTGGACAGCGCCAAGCATAGGGCCTGATATTTACCAAGGATAAATGGTATCTCTAACCCTAGTGGACGTGGCTGTCCAAATTTACAGGCAAAGAATGCCACTGCCTAAATAAGCGTGTGCAGGCAGCTCAAGTCAGTATGCAGAGACATCTCTTGGGGCAGCTGGCTTTCTCCTGAGGCAACTAGGCCAAGGGTGGCATGGTGGGGGATGGTGGGGACTTTGGCCTGAACCTGAGGGGGCTGCTGCCTGGTCCCACCACAGCAACTTGTACAGACCAGGACTGGACAGGCACACTCACACCTAAACGAATCTCGAGTGGCCACGCAACTGAGCGTGAGGGGACACCAAAAAAAGAAAAGAAAAAAGGGTTATTGCTGTCTCTGCTCTCAAAAACTCATGGCCCATGGGAATCCCATGGTAGTCCAGTGGTTGAGACTCCATGTTTCCATTGCGGGGCTGTGAGTTCAGTCCCTGGTTGGGAAACTGAGATCCCACATGCCATGTGGTACAGCCAAAAAAACAATCAACTGAAACTCACGGCCCAAAGATGTTACTAAAACCAAGGCACGCTCAATGGGTTTTTGTACCTTTTACATATATCACCTCATTCATTTCTCATAACCACCCTGGGAGTGTTTTATTATCTTAGTCTGACAGATAAGAAACAGAAGCTGATGCGGGTCAAGGAAATTCCCAAGATTCCAGGGCTGGTAAGTGGCCAACTCTACCACCCACTGCCAGGACAAGGGTCACCCCTGTTCAAGGGAAACCCTCAGACTGATGGAGTGTGATCACCTCCCTTCTGGAAGAGGTGGGTGTGGGCAAGGGCTAAGGCAGGGAGGGACAAGGGGGCATGGAGCCCTGGGAGTCCAGGTGAGGGGCTGCAGTGGGACACTGAGGTCAGCCTGGCGGGAAAGGTTTACAGGAGGACATGAGCACGGCACCTGGACGTGACAGAGGCAGCGTGGCCCTTAACAGTGGGAGATGGTCTGATTCAGTCCCTGGTCCCCGGAGCTGGCAGAGGGTAAACAGGACCCAGAGCTGACCTCCCCCAGTAAAGACACACGACGTGAGGGAGGGGTTTGGAGGGTGGCCCCCGCAGAGCCAGCCTTGGTCAGGGCATGACGGACCACAGGATGCCACCCTTGACCTCAGGCCCTGTCTTACTGCCTCACCCTCACTTCATTCCCCCTCCCACCTGCAGGGATTCTCAGGCCCGCGTCCAGTCTCCGGCCACCGGCACCCCAGGTGGAAGAACTGGTATTGCAGACAGTCCCTCTGGACAACATTCCTTCCAGGCCACCTCGTGTGGCTCAGGAGGCCAAACCCAGGTGTTCTGGCTCCAAGACCCTGGGCACCAATCCCCTCCAGTAATTCCAGTGGCCACAGGCCTCCCCTCAGGCCACAGGCTTCCCCTCAGGCCTGCCTCTTCTGGAAGGAGCCTCAAGCCCCACAGCTGCCCTTCCCTCAACCACCACAGGTCAGGACAGGAAAGGCTTATGCCTCAGCAACCCGAACAATAGCCTGGGTTCATTAAGGCCTCATAATGAATTAACTGAAAATAACATTCATGGGCAGGGAGGGGGCGGGTAGCCCTGTTAGTAAGCAGGTGCTCTGAGCCAGAAAGGGTCTCTTCACACGTAGACTGATGCTGAGAGGTCAGCGCAGGGCCAGACAAGTACCCGTCGCTTTTAAAACCAAGTGTCAGAAAAGCTACAGAATGCCAGTGCAGAGGAGTTCAGAAGGCAACGGCCACTTGATAATTCACAAAACAGGACTGAGGCTTTGGGGTTCATGCCACACTTCAGGGCACACCTTTCTTTGCAAGAAGCCAAAGCACCCCGCCTACGTGGGTCTGCCCCAGGATGCCTCAGGGACGCAGGAATCAGCTCAGAGGCAGGAGTGTGATGCTTGAGGACAGGAGAACTTGCTGACGGAGCCAGAATGGGTTCGGTCTCCTGACTGCTGGGTCAGCACTCCATCGTTCTCCAGGCCCCCCAGTCTACCTTCCCATGGGACAGGTTTCACTTCCTGTCCTCGGAACACTCTTCACGGACACCAAAAACCAAACCAAAGGGCAGGGAGGGGCTGCAAAGAGACCTAGGCTAAAAAGAGTAAGGGGATAATGTGGGGAACACTGCTAAAAAGTTCCTCAAACACCACTGGTGGAGTTTGGCAGAAAAGATGACTTCTGTCTGCCCGTTAGGCAAATCCTAACCTTGAAAAGTCTACATCTCCCCCTAAGTATCAATTCACCCGGACTCAACGCTTCAAGCTTCTCTAATCTCATGTAATTCTTAAATCAATCCTGTGAGAGAAGGGTGATTATCCCCATTTTACAGAGGAGAAAACTGAGGCTCAGTAGGGATAGAACTCTTTGGTTTCTTCATTCTAAGTCTTGTGTCTTTCACCAGATCAAAGTGTCTCAGGTCTTTGATTCCAAGAGTTTCAGGCAAAACTTATTACTTTCGAACTAAGTAATAATTAACTTTGCACCAGAAACTCAAACAATCTTACCCATCAAGTCTGTAGTACCAACCAGAGGCCAAGTCCTTTCCATGGCACCCAGGTTTCACAGTTGTCTTTTCTTAAATGTTCCAACACACAGGAAGGAATTGTTCTGGTTGCTTTTCTTTCTTATGCTGCCTGGCCTTCTATGTATGTCCAATTTCACTTCCTCCAGAGACCAAGAAAGAAAGAAAAGAAAAGAATGGCTTAGATGAGACTTACACTAAAGGAAGAAAAGAACTGCTGGGCTTCTTCAGTTCTGAAACACTCCATCCATCAGTAAACAGCAGCCTCCTCTCCTTAGAGACTTCTCAGCTATTCCCAACAGCCTGCTCTCTACGGCTTGAATCCAACCCTGTACGGGGCTATTGAGAACAGTCTGGCATTTAAGCCATCCAGCTGCTGTATGAACTGATGAGTCATGGTTTACAGTTGGAAAAGAAGGACAAAGTTATCTTCTGATTCAGAAGGGCAGCTGATCTTTCAGACATGTGAGTGCTGAGTGAGTAAAGTATACCTCTTTCCACCTGAAGACAGCTGCATTTCTGGACAAGTGTCTTGAGGCAGGAGAAGGGAGTGGGGAGAGTGTGGAACGGGCTTTGAAGTCATCAGATGCCAGCTAGAGGGAGAGAAATTTCTAGCCCTGTGATTCCCAAACCAAAGGCTAGTGAGTAAGGCCAGAAATGTGAAGTCAGTGAAGACAGAGCAGTTTTCTTTCCTCCTTCCTTCATTCCATCAATAACACCCATCTGCCCCATATTCTTGTCCCATCCTTAAGATTCCAGCAAGGACCAACTAACTCTGAATGAATGATAACAGGAATTTTGTCTGACTCATTCACCATTGACTTTCTGGTGCCTAGAGCAACACACAGCACACAGTCGTGCTCAAAAAATATCTACTGAATGAACAGAAGAATAAAACAAAAATAAGGCTCAGGGCAGGAATCTCCATTTCACAAGCTGAGGGAAGCTGAGGTATACAGTTCTCAGCCAGGATGGGACACCTTCATTAAACCACCCTGCCAGCTGGCTAAAACTATTTCAATGTATCCCACCTTAACAGGGTGATGGGGGTGGACACCAAAGGGAGAAGAGCATTCAACTTTTCAAAGGAACAAGACTATAAATGGCAAGAGGTCTTCCCTGGTGATCCAGTGGCTAACATTCCATGCTCCCAGTGCAGGGGACCTAGGTTTGATCCCTGGTCAGGGAATTAGATCCTGCGTGCCACAATTAAAAAGATCCTGTGAGCTACAACTAGAACTCAGTGCAGCCAAATAAGTAAATAAATATGAGAAAAAGAGATGATGAATGGCAAACAAAGACAACAGGTCCTACTGAGGACCCTTTAAAACTGCTATCAAACGGCCTCTAAAGCCAGGTCGTCAGAATTTGAAGAGAATGTGTACCCCCAAAGCCCAGGCGATGATAAATGCCGAAAGCGGGGCCTCAGGAATGTCCCTCTGCCTCAGCTACTCAGGTATCTGGGCTCCCCGTGTTCATGGGTAACCAAACAGCCCAAACTCAAAGATCCAGCACCTGCAGAAAGAGGAAGTGACGCAACAGCCGCTCTACCCCCCTGAGCCTTAGCCCCCTGGGAGCCCTCTCACCTTCGCTCCTCACAGCGCGTAACGTCATCTCTGGCATCCACTGCGTTCCCTGTGTTCCGTGTCAGGACAGGCCTGCTCTCAGCTCTAGCTGGCAGGAGCACCAGGCGAAGGTCCATAACAAGTGACCCCACACAAGGACACGGCTCTGTGAACACTGCCACACAGCAGCACTCCCTGAGCTTACTCCCGGCCAGAAAACCAACCAACAGGAAGTGATGGCTTCCACTGCCCCAGGCTATGTGGGAGCCAGGTGAGTGGCCATTATTCACCTTCCAGGCATCTGGTTGCACCTACCATTCTGGCAGCAGCACAAGTCATTTAATATGAATGTTAGACATACAATTTCAGGCGGCAAGTCCAGGGGACCAGACATCTGGGGAAAAAATCCCTGACCCTGACCCAAGGCAGGGAGCTCTACTTTCCACACTTACCTACCACCTGAGGCCCTGCCTGCACCCATCAAGCCCCTCAGTGTCTAACTGCTGGGCTTCCAGCAAGCAGTGACATTTGGCTGTTGAGGGGCAGCTGGTGAGGTTGGCAGGGGGACTCTTCACTAATTCTTGGATTGAGTGGGGACTGGGTTAAGGGAAAAACGAGTGTAGAACTGAGATGGGGACAGCAGAGGTGAGAGAGCAGGAGACCTCAGTTTTAATAAGATTGGGTGAGGATGCTAAGAACTGGGCACCAAGAATCGGGGGCAGTTTAGCAAAGACTCAGGGACAGGAGTGTCCTCTGATGGCTGGAGATGGATAGGAAGTCTATGGTTGGCTAAGAATTGAGGGGTTGAGTCTGTGAAGACAACAGGCGTGTAAGGCTTGAGAAAGGGCTGAGATCAGAGTTATCAAAAAGAAAAGCGTGTGCTCAACAGGGCGTCTACCTTGGTGGTGGGTCTTAAACGAGAGTGGGACAGAGATGGGGTGTTCAGGATGGGCATACCTTGGGGAGCTGAGCAGAGGGTGTGGGAGATTAGGATAAGAAGGCTGATCATGAAAAGGGCAAACAGAACCAGAATCGCCAAAGGGGTTGAGAGGTAAAGACGACATGTGCTGGGGGGAAGCAGAGGCATGTGGTCAAGGTCGGGGGTGGAACTGGGTTACAGTGAGGTCAAGGAAGAGGCTGCATTTACGCAAGACCGGTGGTGGCGGGGTGGGGTGGTAAGCCCTAGGGTCAAGTCACGAGCGGCAGATGGAGGGGACAGGCCAGCAGCGGCAGTGCGGGCCGAAGGCTAGGGTCAGAGTGGGGCGCGGAGCTTGGGCTGGGAAGGGTGAGGGCTCAGAAGCAGGGCAGTCTCAAGGCAACCAGGGGTCTGGGTTCACGGAGAGGGCTGGTGTCCCCTTGCCCATATGCGTCCCGGCCTCGCCGCCCCTCTGCTGCCCGCCTCGCCCCGGATCCTTAACTCACCGAAGGGAGAAGCGAGGGGGCGGGGGCACTGCCAGCCGCTGAACCCCCAAGCCTCGGATGGGACGCCGCGGCCTCTCAGCCACTGACAACAGGAAGCGGCTCCCGCGGCGCCTGGCGCCGCACGTCAGCTCTGCGTCCGGCCCCGCCCCTGCCCGTAGAGCCAATCGTGGGGCCCAGAGGGGCCTGGGGGCGGGGCCAGCGCTCTCCGGTGCCTGAGGACGCTCAGCCCCGGAGTATATAAGCGGTCTGGGAGGCTCACGGTCACCGTAGCCTAGCAGGGCGCGGAGAAGCAAGGCCGCCGGCGCCCGGCGGCATGCGTCCTCACTGCCCGCCTTCCGCTGGATCTGTGCCAGACGACTGGCTTCTGAGTTCCCGACCTCATCTGCGTAGAACTGGGGCCGTCACTTGGCCTTCAGAGAAGGTTCCCCGCTTGTAAAATGGGACCAACGTCTACCCTATTTTTGCCTCCCCCAGGGCATCAGTGTAGCCAGATGGGCAGAGCCCAGGCCCAACTTGGAGCTTCTGTGCCGCCTGGCGTTTCTCAGGAAAAGCCTGTATGTTTAAGCACAGCTTGTATCAAAGGAACGCCTTGAGGCCCCCGGGCAGTATCTAGTAACTTACGGTCATGCTTGCGCCACACTCACTCAAGCAGTTATTCTCACGTAGCCTTGTAGTTGTTTGCTTTCAGTCGTAGAAGCGATATTTCTCTTTCAAATGGAATCAGAATAGGGACTTCCTTGGTCGTGCAGTGGTTAAGACTCCATGCTGCCAATGAAGCGGGTTCCATCCCTGCTCAGGGAACTAGATCCCACAAACCAATAAAGACCTGGCGCAGCCAAATATTTTTTTAAAAGGGGGGGAATTGAGAACCACAGGTCAAAAGTGGGGGTGGGGGGTGGGTCCTAACATACTTGAGACATTTAACACGCGCAGATTTCGACCTAGTGAGACTAGGGCCTGCGTGTGGAAGAAGTACCACTACATGCAGGGCCGTGGGACTTTGGGGTGGCTTTACAGGCCTGGGGGATGGGGGACGCACCAGTTCTTGGGAGGAAGCTTCACTATCCCTGCTGGGATCTTATGCTCCATCCACCTCTTCAGGGAAGGTGTCCCTTATATCTCTGGGAAGGTCGAGGTCCCAGTGTAAGCAGATAGTATGGGAGGATAGGAGGTCCTAGGAGGAAAAGAACTCAATATAGCTTTTTGACATAAGAGAAGCCATTTTCTGCCTTTTGTGATCTAAGCCTGGCCACAATGCTTGCCCTTGAACAGGTCTCAGTAATTAATGATCTGAAAGGAACAAAGGATTGAAATCAAGAAACAATAATTCAGCTATGAAACAAGAATCCTAGTTCCTCCTCAAGGGCTGGACATAACAATCTGATACACATCTTTAAGTTGTGCTACAGGAACTAAGTGCCCCTTGCCCCCCTCACCCCCCACATCCTCACCCCTCCTCCCACCAGGTGGAGGGTGGTAACTGCATGCTCAGTTACCAGCCTGGAGGAAAAATAAGGAATAATGTTGACCTTTTCTGACTTTGTGACTTCAATCAACTAAAACTTGAACTCTGTCAATATTTTCCCTTATTCTATGTTAAATCCCTCTGCTAAAGCCCTTTCATGAAGGTGCATACACCACCCAAGCCCCTTCATGAAATACGCATGTTCAGAAAGGCAAAATGGTCTGAGGAGGCCTTACAAATAACTGAGAAAAGAAGAGAAGCAAAAGGCAAGGGAGAAAAAGAAAGATACCCGTCTGAATCCAGACTTCCAGAGAATAGCAAGGAGAGATAAGAAAATCTTTTTAAGTGAACAGTGCAAAGACATAGAGGAAAACAATAGAAAGGGAAAGACTGGAGATCTCTTCAAGAAAATTATAGACCAAGGGAACATTTCATGCAAAGATGTGCACAATAAAGGACAGAAATGGTAGGGACATAACAGAAGCAGAAGATATTAAGAAGAGGTGACAAGAATACACAAAAGAACTGTACAAAAAAGATCTTCATGACCCAGATAACCATGATGGTGTGATCACTCACCTAGAGCCAGACATCCTGGAATGTGAATTCAGGTGGGCCTTGGAAGCATCACTACAAACAAAGCTAGTGGAGGTGATGGAATTCCAGTTGAGCTATTTCACATCCTGAAAAATGATGCTGTGAAAATGCTGCACTCAATATGCCAGTAAATTTGAAAAACTCAGCAGTGGCCACAGGACTGGAAAAGGTCAGTTTTCATTCCAGACCCAAAGAAGAGCAATGCCAAAGAATGTTAAAATTACTGCACAATTGCACTTATCTCACATGCCGGCAAACTAATGCTCAAAATCTTTCAAGCTAGGCTTCAACAGTATGTGAACTGAGAACTTCTAGATGTACAAGCTAGATGTAGAATAGGCAGAGGAACCAGAGATCAAATTGCCAACATCCATTGGATCATAGAAAAAGTAAAAGAATTCCAGAAAAACATCTACTTCTGCTTCATTGACTATGCTAAAGCCTTTGACTGTGTAATCACAACAACTGTGGAAAATCCTTAAAGAGATAGGAATATCAGACCACTTTACCTGCCTCCTGCAAAACCTGTATGCAGGTCAAGAAGCAACAGTTAGAACTGGACCTGGAACAATGGACTGATTTCAAATTGGGAGAGATACGTGAAGGCTATATATTGTATATCAACCTGCTTATTTAGTATGTCAACCCTTCTTATTTAATTTCTATGCAGAGTTCAGTTCAGTTCAGTCATTCAGTCATGTCCGACGCTTTGCTACCCCATGAATCGCAGCACGCCAGGCCTCCCTGTCGATCACCAACTCCCAGAGTTCACTCAAACTCATGTGCATCGAGTCGGTGATGCCATCCAGCCATCTCATCCTCTGTCATCCCCTTCTTTTCCTGCCCCCAATCCCTCCCAGCACCAAGTTTGTCAGTTGTTTCATTTGCTATTATTTTCTCCCATTCTGATGGCTGTCTTTTCAACTTGCTTATAGTTTCCTTTGCTCTGTAAAAGCTTTTAAGTTTAATCAGGTCTGACCTGTTTACTTTTGTTTTTATTTCCATTACGCTTGAAAGTGGGTCATAGAGGATCTTGCTTTGATTTATGTCACTGACTGTTCTGCCTATGTTTTTCTCTAAGAGTTTTATAGTTTCTGGTCTTACATTCATGCCTTTAATCCATTTTGAGTTTATCTTTGTGTGTGGTGTTAGGAAGTGTTCTAATTTCATTCTTTTACATGTAGCCGTCCAGTTTTCCCAGCACCGTTTATGGAAGAGGCTATCTTTGCCCCAGTGTATGTTCTTGATTCCTTTGTCAAAAGTAAGGTACCCATAGGTGCATGGGTTTATTTCTGGACTCTCTATCTTGTTCCATTGGTCTACATTTCTGTTTGGGGCCAGTACCATACTGTCTTGATAACTGTAGCTTTGTCGTGTAATCTGAAGTCAGGAAGGTTGATTCCTCCAGCTCCATTCTTCTTTCTCAAGACTGCTTTGGATATTCAGGTCTTTTGTATTTCCATATGAATTGTGAAATTGTTTGTTCTAGTTCTGTGAAAATCTTACATTCATGCCTTTAATTCATTTTGAGTTTATCTTTGTGTGTGGTGTTAGGAAGTGTTCTAATTTCATTCTTTTACATGTAGCTGTCCAGTTATCCCAGCACCATTTATGGAAGAGGCTGTCTTTGCCCCAGTGTATGTTCTTGATTCCTTTGTCAAAAGTAAGGTACCCATAGGTGCATGGGTTTATTTCTGGGCTCTCTTGTTCCATTGGTCTACATTTCTGTTTTGGGGCCAGTACCACACTGTCTTGATAACTGTAGCTTTGTCGGTAATCTGAACTCAGGAAGGTTGTTTCCTCCAGCTCCATTCTTCTTTCTCAAGACTGCTTTGGATATTCAGGTCTTTTGTATTTCCATATGAATTGTGAAATTGTTTGTTCTAGTTCTGTGAAAAATGCCATTGGGAATTTGATAGGGATCGCATTAAATCTGCAGATTGCATTTGATAATAAGTCATTTTCACAATATTGATTCTTCGTACCCAGGAACATGGAATATCTCTCCATCTGTTATGTCATCTTTGATTTCTTTCATTAGTGTCTTATGATTTTCTGTGTACAGTTGTTTTTTTTTTTTTTGTCTCCTTAGGTAGGTTTATTCTTAGGTATTTAATTGTTTTTGTTGCAGTGGTGGATGGAAATGATTCCTTAATTTCTCTTTCTGATTTTTCATTGTTAGTCCAGAGAAATGCAAGTGATTTCTGTGTATTGATTTTGTATCCTGCAACTTTGCTAAATTCACTGAATAGCTCTAGTAATTTTCTGCTACTATCTGTAGGGTTTTCTATGTACAGTATCATGTCAACTGCAAACAGTGAGAGCTTTACTTTTTTTCTTATCTGGATTCCTTTTATTTCTTCTTCAGTTCAGTTCAGTTCAGTTGCTCATTCGGGTCCGACTCTTTGCAACTCCATGAATCGCAGCACGCCAGGCCTCCCTGTCCATCACCAACTCCTGGAGTTCACTCAGACTTGCGCCCATTGAGTCAGTGATGCCATCCAGCCATCTCATCCTCTGTCGTCCCCTTCTCCTCCTGCCCCTAATCCCTCCCAGCATCAGAGTCTTTTCCAATGAGTCAACTCTGCGTGAGGTGGCCAAAGTACTGGAGCTTCACCTTTAGCATCATTCCTTCCAAAGAAATCCCAGGGCCGATCTACTTCAGAATGGACTGGTTTGATCTCCTTGCACTCCAAGGCACTCTCAAGAGTCTTCAACACCACAGTTCAAAAGCATCAATTCTTCGCCACTCAGCCTTCTTCACAGTCCAGCTCTCACATCTATACATGACTGCTTAAAAACCATAGCCTTGACTAGATGGACCTTAGTCGGCAAAGTAATGTCTCTGCTTTTGAATATGCTATCTAGGTTGGTCATAACTTTTCTTCCAAGGAGCAAGCGTCTTTTAATTTCATGGCTGCAGTCACCATCAGCAGTGATTTTGGAGCCCAGAAAAATAGTCTGACACTGTTACCACTGTTTCCCTGTCTATTTTCCATGAAGTGATGGGACCGGATGCCATGATCTTCGTTTTCTGAATGTTGAGCTTTAAGCCAACTTTGTCACTCTCCTCTTTCACTTTCATCAAGAGGCTTTTTAATTCCTATTCACTTTCTGCCATAAGGGTAGTGTCATCTGCATGTCTCAGGTTATTGATATTTCTCCTGGCAATCTTGATTCCAGCTTGTGTTTCTTCCAGTCTGGCATTTCTCATGATGTATTCTGCATATAAGTTAAATAGGCAGGGTGACAATATACAGCGTTGATGTCCTCCTTTTCCTATTTGGAACCAGTCTGTTGTTCCATGGCCAGTTCTAACTGGTGCTTCCTGACCGGCATAAAGATTTCTCAAGAGGCAGATCAGGTTGTCTGGTATTCCCATCTCTTTCAGAATTTTCCACAGTTGATTGTGATCCACACAGTCAAAGGCTTTGGCATAGTCAATAAAGCAGAAATAGATGTTTTTCTGGAACTCTCTTGCTTTTTCCATGATCCAGCGGATGTTGGCAATTTGATCTCTGATTCCTCTGCCTTTTCTAAAACCAGCTTGAACATCTGGAAGTTCACGGCTCACGTATTGCTGAAGCCTGGCTTGGAGAATTTTGAGCATTATTTTACTAGCGTGTGAGATGAGTGCAGTTGTGCGGTAGTTTGAGCATTCTTTGGCATTGCCTTTCTTTGGAATTGGAATGAAAACTGACTTTTCCAGTCCTGTGGCCACTGCTGAGTTTTCCAAATTTGCTGGCATATTGAGTGCAGCACTTTCACAGCATCATCTTTCAGGATTTGGAATAGCTCAACTGGAATTCCATCACCTAATAGATGTTTTTCTGGAACTCTCTTGCTTTTTCCATGATCCAGCGGATGTTGGCAATTTGATCTCTGATTCCTCTGGCTTTTCTAAAACCAGCTTGAACATCTGGAAATTCATGGTTTGTGTATTGCTGAAGCCTGGCTTGGAGAATTTTGAGCATTACTTTACCAGTGTGTGAGATGAGCACAAATGTGCAGTAGTTTGAGCATTCTTTGGCATTGCCTTTCTGTAGGATTGGAATGAAAACTGACCTTTTCCAGGCCACTGCTGAGTTTTCCAAATTTGCTGGCATATTGAGTGCAGCATTTTCACAACATCATCTTTCAGGATGTGAAATAGCTCAACTGGAATTCCATCACCTCCACTAGCTTTGTTCGTAGGCCCACTTGAATTCACATTCCAGGGTGTCTGGCTCTAGGTGAGTGATCACACCATCGTGATTATCTTGGTCATGAAAATCTTTTTTGTACAGTTCTTCTGTGTATTCTTGCCACCTGTTCTTAATATCTTCTGCTTCTGTTAGGTCCATACCATTTCTGTCCTTTATCGAGCCCATCTTTGCATGAAATGTTCCCTTGGTATCTCTAATTTTCTTGAAGAGATCTCTAGTCTTTCCCATTCTGTTGTTTTCCTCTATTGCTTTGCACTGCTTACCCACACTGTAACACCCTAGCCATCCTAATACCATCCTTCCAGTAGAATTTGTCTCTGTTTTAAAAACTTACCTGGTGGCTCAGATGGTACAGTGTCTGCCTACAATGAGGGAGACCCAGGTTCAATCCCTGGGTTGGGAAGATCTCCTGAAGAAGGAAATGGCAACCCACTCCAGTATTCTTGCCTGGAAAATCCCATGCACAGAGGAGCCTGGTAGGCTACAGTCCATGGGGTTGCAAAGAGTCAGACATGACTGAGTGACTTCATTTCACTCACTTCTTAAGGCTATAAAGATTTGCAACTAACCCTTGCAAGGGGTTGGCTCTCCCTTGAGCTGTCCTGTTGTTCTAATCACGTCTCCCACTCTAATAACTCTCTTCTCTTCTCAGAAAAAAAAATAATAATAATAATAACCACCTGCCTGGCTCTTGGCATTGTAGTCTGCCCCTTTTGAAATTGTCCAAGGGTGAGAACCACCCCATCTTTGGCTTTAGGCTTCATGAGTCTGACTGCTGAATGCGTTCACCAGAGTTAATTGTTTACCAGGAAGATTAGAAAGAAGGATATAGAGGCAAAGTATTCTCGTTGTTGAACTCCTTTTTAAAATTAATGAATGTTTTTATTTGTAGCTGCGCTGAGTCTTCATTGCTGCACATGGGCTTTCTCTGGTTGCAGTGAGTGAGGGCTTCTCTCTAGTTGCTGTGAGAGGGCTTCTTGTGGTGGCTTCTCTTGTTGCAGCACATGGGGCCTTAGCTGCCCTGCATCACAGGGGATTTTCCCAGACCAGAGATCTTTTTTGTACAGTTGGGAACCTGTGTCCCAGCACTGGCAGGTGGATTCTTAACCACTGAACCACCAGGGAAGTCCCAGTGTTAAATGCATTTTAAACAAGGTGGAAAGTATGTGAGTTACTAGGGAAATCTGGTCACCTTGGCCAAAGGGCAGTATTTTTGGTCATAACTGGCACAGCAAGAGCCTCACCAGCTTGGCACAAGCATACCCTCTACTCAGATGGAGCATGCAATGTCCCTTGGTTATTCTGATAGGGACATGTAAAGGGACAAGATAGGTGATTAAACAGTTATTTCCACTATGGCATTGTAAGTAGAAAGAATAGTGTGGGAGACCCCACTAGGTAAGTTAGTGATTACTCAAGAAAGCAGAGGTTTGCTTAACTACAAAACCAAGCAGGCTCGCTGAGCAAGAAAACCGCACAACAGAAGCATAAGACATGCCCCAAACAATGAAACAGTGGCGACAGAAGGCCCTCATCCTGCCCCGTGGGCTCAGTAATCTAATGACCCCTGGACATACTCTCTGCAGACATACAAAACAGGAATTTATGGAAATGTGACATTTCAAAGTGAAAGGCACTCGTTGTAATGAGACCTGAATAATTTTTCCATAGTGTCATGACAGTCCCAGCTCGGCCACATAGGACAAGAAAACTATGTTCCTGCGCTCCCCCACCCCTGCCCCACCACGAGATAGAGGAGGAAATGATGGTGGAAGTCTACTCATGAATAAGGAAGAAGATGGTCTTGTCCCCTCCCCACTTTTCCTTTGATTATAAAACTGTAGCCCACTAAGTTGTTGGGGCAAGACAACCTCTCACCGCCTGCTTGTACACCTCAAAAGCACCCTATTCTAATGAATCACTTCGCCTCTCGCTGAATTCTTTCTGTTCTGAGACATAAAGAACCAGAGCTCTTCAAGCCCCCTGAAATGCCACCCAGCAATTTCAATTTCAGTGAATTTTTGCACTACTGCCATCTGCAAAAGCTGTGGGAAACCCCTGGAATAATCTGTTGTCTGATTTTTCAGGAGCACGCCCATCTCTCAGTCCTCTCCCTCTTCCCAGGCTTCTCAGCCTCTGTGCAAAGTCTGCAAGCTTGTCTTCCTCTCTTCCTCTTGTTCTACAAGCCTTTGTGAAACTGAATAAAGCCTTGAATCTTGGCAGGGGTTGGGGGGTTGGAAGGTTGGAGAGTGAAGGTGAGCGTGCATTCCCATGAAAAATTTTATATGGACCATGAGTGCACCAGGTAGACTCCAGCCAGAAATGGAATCTCACATTACCACATAATTTGAACAATAATAAAGGCACCCACAAAGTGTTAGACAAGAGAGCTCAAAAGGCATCCCGGAGGAGGTGACTTTTGATCTGGGCCTTCTTGTCAATAGAGGATCCCACATACCACAACTAAATATATCGCATGTTGCAGCAAAGATCTCTTGCAACCAAATAAATAAATATTAAAAGAAGAAGGAGAAGAAGAAATGGCTGGTGGGTAGAAATGCAAGCTGAGCTCAGGGGACGGTGGACCAAGAAGGGGAGGGGAAGCAAGGAAGTAAGGAAAGGGAAAAGTCAGAGCAGGGGGTCAGAATAAAAGGGAAGATAAAGATAGGTTACACCAGAAGAAAGGGAGGAAGTACAGACACAGTTGGAGACCAGGGCAAGGAGAGCTCAAAACATTTGCAAAGGCAGCTCATCTCCTACTGGTCTGAAAGCTTAGATTTTTTTTTAAATCCAGAGTTATCTGAAGCCAGATAGAAGAACTGCAGCCATCCAAATTCCCTGGGGACAGGTCCAACACATAGAATCCTGAAACCCACCCCTACTCTTAAAAGTCACTACAAGACAGGGTCCAAATTTTGGGGCTTGATCATCCCTCTTGTCTTCTGCCCTCACCTGTGATGGATGTGAAGCATAACAAAATGTGAGAATCTCTGCCCCAACCTGGGAGATGAAGGGTAAGCATTTGACATTTGTGGAAAATAGAAGCTCCTACTGTTTGCCAGGATGGAATTGTGATCTGCCCTTACCAAGCACTTGGGAGGTAGGCATCCTTGTTATACCCACAGTATTGCAGGAAGGTGGCCTCCTTTCAAGGCCTGAGAGTGAGGTCTTGTCTAACATTCAGAGATGAATTGTCCAAAGGAGAAGACATGCTAACAAAGCAAGAGACTTTATTGGGAAGGGGCGCCCCGGCAGAAAGCAGTAGGGTAAGAGAATCCAGGAGAACTCTGCCATGCAGTTCACAGTCTTAGGTTTTATGGTGATGGTATTAGTTTCTGGGTTGTCTCCACCCAGTCATTTTTTTAAAAATTATTTTTATTTATTTATTTGGCTGCTCTGGGTCTTAGTTGCTGCCTGTGGTATCTTTAGTTGTCACAGGCAAAATCTCAGTTGCAGCGTGTGGGCTCTATTTCCCTGACCACGGACTGAACCCGGGCCCCCTGCATTGGGAGTATGGAATCTTAGTCACTGGACCACCAGGGAAGTCCCTCTGGCTGATCATTCTGACTCGGGGTTCTTCCTGATGGCGTGCACATTGCTCAGCCAAGATGGATCCTAGCGAGAAGGATTCTGGGAGGTTGGTAGGACATATGGACTGGCGTCTCCTCTCTCCTTTTTGACCTTTCCCAACTTCTTCCTGGTGGTGGTAGCTTGTTAGTTTCACGTTCCTTCCCAGGACCTCCTGTTGTAAGATAACACATGGAAGTGGTTATTATTGGGTCTGGCCAGAGGGGATGGTTTCGGTCAGTGCTTCCCCTAACAACTGTACAAATAAGAAAAGAGGCTTAAGAGAGGTTAAGTGACTTGGGGCCCAAGGCCACACAATGAATAAACAGCAGAAGCAGGATTCTCACCCAGCTCTTTCTGATTCTGGTTGGTGAGGAAGCATAGTTCAGTGGCAGAGCAAGTGAGCTTTGGAGACAGGAATGCTTAGTTTTGAATCCCATACTGTTTGCCGCTAGTTAATGGATGGATGTGTGTGCTGAGTCGTCTCTGACTTTTTGCGACCCCGTGGACTGTAGCCTGCTAGGCTCCTTTGTCCGTGGAATTGTCTAGGCAGGAATACTGGAGTGAATTGCCGTTTCCTTCCCCAGGAGATCTTTCTGACTCAGGGACCAAACCCTCATCTCCCATGTCTCCTGCACTGGTGGCGGATTCTTTACCACTGAACCGTCTGGGAAGCCCAGGTGTTTGCTAAGCTTTCCCTAAAACAGTCCAGGTTTCAGGGCCATCCAGTGAGTGTGAAGCTAGGACAACAGCCACAGTGTTGTTAATTTTCATAGGTCTCTTGAGATATCACTGAAAATGAAACTTCTAAATTGAGTTTTATTGATGCTTAGAAAAGAGAAGTAAGTCACAACATCCTCTGGCCCCTTAGCCTCAGGCAGAGTGGTCCGGAATGTGTGACTTCAGGGAAGTTCCTAAAACTCGTTGAGCCTCAGTTCCTCATCTGTAAGTTGGGGAAAACATCAGATTAATTAAGATAATATCATTAAGACAGTTTCTGGTCTGTAGGAAGCACTGGAAGCTGACTAGCTATTATTATTACAATTCTAGTAATTCTTCTGAGCCACCAGGGAAGCCCCAGAATACTGGAGCAGGTAGACTGTCCCTTCTCCAGGGGAACTTCCTGGAGTTCCAGGAATAGAATCAGGATCTCCTGATTACAGGCAAATTCTTTACCAGCTGAGCTACCAGGGAAACCCAAGGCAATTCTTAGCTTCCCAATTCAGTCAGGCCCCTGCCTTTCACTGCTCTTCTGAGCACTGGAGTGAGATCTTTTCTTCTTTGGATCCCAGATATATTCTTACTTGGCATCAGGTTAAAATCATGAAACAGATAATTACTGAGACCATCCCTTCCAACAATGGAATAGCTGGTGTCTTCCCAGGTTCTTTAGTAGGGAACTGACTCTTCCCACTCTCTCTCTCTTTCTCTTCGTTTCAGCCACGTGGCATGGCTTGCCAGATCCTAGTTCCAGGACCAGGGATCAAACCTGCGACCCCTCTAGTGGATGGAGCCCTAACCACTAGACCACTAGGGAATTCCACTTCCCATTCTTTTTAAAAATTGATTTAAAATTTTAAATTATTTGTCAATTATACCTCTTATTGGAAAAAAAAAGTCACCAAGTAATGAACTGAAAAAAATAAAAATAAAAACCCACAAAAAATTGTATTACATGCAGTTTATATTCAGATAGTACCAAGTGAAACGAAATGGTGATGAAACATGAGGACTCATAGCAGCTCCTTGCCCCAGACCAGGTCCTTGCCCGCCTTCCTGAGCCAGCTCACTGGGCCTAGGCACCTCTACGGAGCAGGTTTTAGATGAATCTTCTGCTGCTTTTCTCCATTTCTCCTTGAACATCTAGTTCTTGATTTATCCATTTTAGACCCTGTCTATTGAATTCCTAGTTGGCACTGGCAAAGAGTCACCACCCCAAACTATTCTTGAGACTTAGTTATGTCACTGTCTCCAGATAATTAATAGTGTTTATAGGAAATTCCATGGTGGCCCCGTGGCTAAGACTCAGATTTTTCACTGCCCAGATTTGGTTCAATCCCTGGTCATGAAACCGTGCGACTCAGATTGGGATTTGAACTCACAGTCTTTTAACTGATATCACACACCTCATCTCAGGACTTAATGAAGCTCAGTTTCTTGATGTCATCACATAAAGAATCAGTGAGAGTCAAACTGATAGGTAAAAAGTGAGTTCATTTAGAGAGAAACCCACTCCACAGACAGGGCCATCTCAGAAGAGGAGAGTGGCAGCAGAATATGGAGTTGTCAGTTCTGTAGGGCTGGGTACTTTCATAGGATAATGAGTGGGAGGAGTATTCCAGCTATTTTGAGAAAGGGGTGGAGATTTCCAGGATCAAGGCCACTGCCCACTTTTTGACTTTTATGGTCAGCCTTGGAACTGTCATGGTGCCTGTGGGTGTGTCGTTTCGCATGCTGATGTGTTGCAATGAGCATACACCGAGGGTCAAGTTCTAGTGGAAGTCAATTTGCCTGCCATCTTGGGCTTAGTTGGTTCTATCCAGTTTATGTCCTGTCCTCCCACTATGTCATTCTTTTAAAGAATGTTGTTCCCTGCCTTCTTCCTGTCTTGCCCCCATTCCCTCCTTAACTGACCTGGATGCAGGTTACAAGCAGGATCCCTGTTCCCTGTTCCACCAGTTCTCAAATTCATTCGGGAGGCAGGGTGTTTGTAAAACAGGAGGGCTGGGCAGGCTACAACCTTTCAAAGAATGACATAGCTCTTCAAGGGCTTATTTTCCAAAATGACCACATGTCCTGGAGGGGAGTTCATGCCTTTTGAGACATTCTGTCTATGGAATGTGTATCTCTCTAAATAAATCTACTTTTTACCTATCACTTTGCCTTTCACTGAATTCTTTCTGTGATAAACATCAAGAACCTGAGCTTCGTTAAGTCCTAAGGCCAGTTTTGTGAACTCAACTCAAAGACAGGGGGTTCAAGTCCCAGTGTAGCTTCTGGCTGGGTTCAAGTCCCATCTGAGTCATGTAGTTTCAGCTGGCAACAGCAGCCCCAGGGCATGGGGCCATCTCGGAAACTGAGAACAGCCACAGGAGAAAAACCCCACACAGAGTGTGGGCCATCTCAGAAGGCAAGAGGCTCGAGTCTACCAGCAGTCAAATCATCCGGCATCTTGGACCTCACTGGTTCTAGCCAGTTTGGTCATATATTCAGGGACTATGTTGTTCTTTTAGAGATTGTGCCCTGCCCTCTTCCTTCCTGTCTCACATGGAAGGTGTGCATTGTGTATAACAATTATTTCTGTTATAGAACTAGGAATGACCTTATCAACAGGTACTGTGGCTGCTGTTTATTGATGCAGAATAAAATCATGATCAGTTCAGTTCAGTCGCTCAGTTGTGTCCGACTCTTTGCGACCCCATGAATTGCAGCACGCCAGGCCTCCCTGTCCATCACCAACTCCCGGAGTTCACCCAGACCCACACCCATGGAGTCTGTGATGCCATCCAGCCATCTCATCCTCAGTCGTCCCCTTCTCCTCCTGCCCCCAATCCCTCCCAGCACCAAGGTCTTTTCCAATGAGTCAACTCTTCACATGAGGTGGCCAAAGTACTGGAGTTTCAGCTTCAGCATCATTCCTTCCAAAGAAATCCCAGGGTTGATCTCCTTCAGAATGGACTGGTTGGATTCTATAAGGAAAAGGACATCTTTTTTGGGTGTTAGTTCTAAAAGGTCTTGTAGGTCTTCATAGAACCATTCAACTTCAGCTTCTTCAGTATTACTGGTTGGGGCATAGACTTGGAAAACTGTGATATTGAATGGTTTGCCTTGGAAATGAAGCGAAATCATTCTGTTGTTTTTGAGACTGCATCCAAGTACTGCATTTTGGACTCTTTTGTTGACCATGATGGCTACTCCATTTCTTCTGAGGGATTCCTGCCCTCAGTAGTAGATATAATGGTCATCTGAGTTAAATTCACCCATTCCAGTCCATTTTAGTTCACTGATTCCTAGAATGTCAACATTCACTCTTGCCATCTCCTGTTTGACCACTTCCAATTTGCCTTGATTCATGGACCTGACATTCCAGGTTCCTATGAAATGTTGCTCTTTATAGCATTGAACCTTTTTCTATCATCAGTGACATCCACAACTGAGTATTGTTTTTGCTTTGGCTCCATCCCTTCATTCTTTCGGGAGTTATTTCTCCACCGATCTCCAGTAGCATATTGGGCACCTACTGACCTGGGAAGTTGCTCTTTCAATATCCTGTCATTTTGTCTTTTTATACTGTTCATGGAGTTCTCAAGGCAAGAATACTGAAGTGGTTTGCCATTCCCATGTCCAGTGGGCCACATTCTGTTAGACCTCTCCACCATGACCCGCCCATCTTGGGTGGCCACACGGTCATGGCTTAGTTTCATTGAGTTAGACAAGGCTGATTCTAGTGTGATTAGATTGACTAGTTTTCTGTGAGTATGGTTTCAATGTGTCTGCCCTCTGGTGCCTTCTTGCAACACCTACCCAAAAGGCTGAATGTGCATAGGTGCTGCTGCTGTTAAGTCGCTTCAGTCGTGTCCGACTCACTTTGACCCCATAGACAGCAGCCCACTAGGCTCCCCCATCCCTGGGATTCTCTAGGCAAGAACACTGGAGTGGGTTGCCATTTCCTTCTCCAATGCATGAAAGTGAAAAGTGAAAGTGAAATTGCTCAGTTGTGTCCAACTCTGCGACTCCATGGACTGTAGCCTACCAGGCTCTTCCATCAATGGGGCAAGAGTACTGGAGTGGGTTGCCATTGCCTTCTCCAAGGAATGTGCAGAGAGAAATATACAAAAGACCTAAATGATAGCAGTGGACAAACTTCTCCACTCAGATACCACTGACGGGGAGGCTGCGACTCCATGGACTGTAGCCTACCAGGCTCTTCCATCAATGGGGCAAGAGTACTGGAGTGGGTTGCCATTGCCTTCTCCAAGGAATGTGCAGAGAGAAATATACAAAAGACCTAAATGATAGCAGTGGACAAACTTCTCCACTCAGATACCACTGACGGGGAGGCTGGCCTTTGTGGGCCAACTTGGCTGTGGTAGACTGCAAGACCCATGGGTACCCAGACAAAACCTGTGTACCCTGTATGGGCAAAAGGGCACTGGAAGAAAGTGAGATCACTACACCCTTTCCAAAACAACCAGGACATTCACAGAGGGAATGTTCCAGATGTCAGTAAGCAATGAGAGCCTTTGAGCCATTGATGGCTTTACAATAAAAAATATTGATTGGGTCAAAGGCCAGAAGTGTCTTTGCCTAAAAATACCATCAATATAACAAGTGTTGAGCCTCAGGTGGTCATTGAAATGGTTGGCCACTTGATAGAATTTCTTATAGACACCAGTGCAACACTTTTGTTCTTAACCCAAGGGATTGGAAGCTTTAACAGCCATAAGAAATATGGAAGGGAATTTCAGGAAAGAGACAGAGGAACACTTCCTTAGGACCCTTTTTTGCAACATCAATGGCCAGTCATTTCTACATTATTTTCTATTTGTGTCTGATTGTCCTATTTTTTCTAAATGAAATGACTTGTTAACTAAATTAGGGGCCACTCTGTCTCTTAAGGGACAAAGAAGCCACCTTTATCATCAAATGATATTACCTATAAATAAAGAACAGATTAAATCTATAACTGAGATAGAAGACTCAATAGATCCTGAAGTATATAACATTAAAATTCTGGTCCTGATTTAAAAAAAAAATACAGATTCAGACCTTAAGTGACTCTTTCCAAATTTTGAAAACTATTTTGGGAAAAATTGTTTGAATCTTCAAAATCATGGTTATAATTTCTTTCAATGGCTCCTCTAATGCTTATGACTGTTTATCTTTTAACTTATGTCTTTTAAAACTTATCTTCTGAATTTAACATACAAGAGGGCTAAAAGGATGATACTAAGCAATGCAACATTGCTTTACACTTCTCCCAAGAGAGAAGGGACAGTCACTCGGGTGTTTTACACCTTTCCCAGGAAGACCTACATTGTGTATTAGCAGGAAGCAGCTGCTGATTGGTCATTTCCCCCTACTGTCCTTTTAAAAATAAAAGGGTAGGGCTTCCCTAGTGGCTTAGTGGTTATGAATCCGCCTGCCAACGCAGGAGATATGGGTTTGATCCCTGCTCTGGGAATATCCCAAATGCTGCAAAGCAATTAAACTTGTGCACCACCACTATTAAAACTGTGCTCTAGAGCCCAGAAGTCACAATTACTGAGTCCACATGCCCCAAATACTGAAACCCAAATGCCCTAGAGCCCTACAGCAAGAGAAACCACCACAATGAGAAGCTGTGCACTGCAACAAAGAGTACCCACTCTCACCGCAACTAGAGAAAGCCTTCACAGCAGCAAAGACTCAGGCAACCATTAAAAAAAAAAAAGATGATGGGATCTATCATATTGAAATAGTGTGGACTAATCTGTGCATGATGGCTCTTGCTTTTTCATGCTTTTCTATCTTTTTTTTTGTGGTTCATGGTTTACCATTTTTGTAAATCATATTCTATTTAAAGTTATTATAAAATAATGGCTATAGTTCCCTATGTTTTACTTTTCTATTCCTTACTCAACAGAATATTTAAAGTGAGTTACACCAAAAAAGTACAATTTCAGGTCATAAAGGCCAAGAAAAACAGCTCTTAAATAGGAGAGTACCACTTCAAAAAAAAATGCTACATGGATGAAAGATTAATTCTACTTGAAGATTAAAAAACACTCAGAATTGAGGTGAAAAAAAAAGTAAGTGCGTTTCCTCAGGCAGACTCTGAGGGCACATTATTTATTTTACTTTCTCTTTCATACAGTAAGGAAATTGGCCAAAGATGAGATTTGCTTTAATTTCAATTTAAGGATTATGTATACATTAAAATGGACACCTTTCTTCTTTGAGATCTGGTATGATTATCATGGAGAAGTGTCCTGTTGACTGAATAGCTTTCATTGTTTGTTTTCTATAGTTGATTTCTCTATACTCACCTATATTCTATAGTAGAAATATAGATGCTGCTTTTGTGTCTGCAGAGTCCTCCTGTCATTGTATGGGAACATGAAAAGTCAAGTATATTAACAAAAAATTATACTTCCATAGCCCCTTTGTTTTTCAAATTTGTTTCTGGCATGGAACAGCATCAGATTCTCCTCTGTTGCAGTAAAAGATGAAGGAAATTGCTGTTTAACTCTTCTCTGTTTCCCAAGGTCATTTTCCAGACCACTGATATCCAATTTGGATTATTCTATAAGCAAACCAAATGTTAATCAAACAATAATTTATACAATGACATATATTAGGATAGACATAGAAGAGAGGAAGCGGATGCTTAAAAAAGTAGCTACAAACTGGTTATTACAGCTATAAAAGTCATCTTGAGTACATAGGGCCCTAAACGCCAAGAGCAGAGCTGTGGAACACTGCACACAGATCAATATAGTTGTTTCAATTAACCAATTACATTTATATGAGGCACTTTTGGTTATTGTGGTTTCTTCTCTAACTCATCCTGGAATATTGAAACATAGTTTGAACTAAGGTCCCAGTGAAATGAGAAGTCTTTCAGTTGGCATGATTAGCTATCTTATAATATGAAATCAGAGAACGCTAGGATAATAAACATAGCTGGGTGAAATTTCATGCAGTCTATAGTGGAAATAATATTACGTTTGTCAATTTACTGGCAAGACTACGATGGCATGTTTCTCTTCCTTCCCCTCATGTAATTTCATGTTCTTTTCAATTTTTGTCTCCTATTACCTTGTCTATTGTGAGGGGCTCCCCAATCAAGCTTATGATCAGATAAATTTGAGAAATTGCTAAATTTTTCCATAGCTATCTGACCATAAAACACTTAATTTTTTTTATCATATAACTTTTATGTGATTATTAAAGTGGGGAATCATTTTCTTTAAAGTAGAATCAAGGCTACAGATTTAAAAATTTCTTTTTTTCCTATGTTTCAAAAACCTTGATATGTGGTCAAAATGTTCAAGGTTACATTTCTCTGTTGGTGAAATGAGAGCCCTAATGGTAGTGTTAACCACTGAGTGCCTCTTTCCTGCCAAGTTCCTCTAGGTCTTGGAGTTTGTCTGTCTTGAGAACTTCCTCCTCGCCTCCCCGGTGCAGCCCTCCTGCCCACAGGTCTTACTAAGGTAGGAGATGAGACACCCAGCAGTCTTGTGTCTCTCAAAACTTTAATCCGGGGATCAAAAGTTGGCTTTGGAGACTTGAATGTAAGTAGTACAGATGTTTTAATGATAATAGTGTCTATTATTTACTTATTCATCTACACATTCTCTTTTTTTTTAATTTTTTTCCATTATTTACCTTTTGTCCAAATCTATGTATTGCTGTCTGCTCCTTTCAAGTCAAAATTCTGTAAAATTTCTGTTTAAAAATATGTATTAGTTAAGGTACTGCTTACTGCAGTAACAGGCAAACCCTCAAATCTTATCTATCGATCCACTACAAGATTATTTCTCTGTTCGTTTCACTCAAAGTAGATGTTATGATTCTGACTCTTTCCACTTTGTGCTCCATAATCTTCATGTGACCTCCAAAGTCTCTGCAGAGGGGAAAAAGCATAGAGGTCACACTTCGGACATTTTATAGGCCAATGTGAATGAGGCACAAATCACTTCTGTTCTTGGTCTGTGCGCTACTGTGCTGCCCCACTGCCCACGCAAGTGGCAACTGCAAGGAAGATGGGGAAGACAGCCAAATAATTACCTGTGAAAGACTGAGAGCAATCAAAACAGTGGCACTGAGCATCTAACCTAAGGAGGGCTTGGAACACTGTATTTCAATTGTTTGGGGAGAAATTTCAAGCTGCTAACTGAATTAAACCGAAAGGTGAAAAATTGTACTTTACCATGGCCCTTACATGTTTCTCTAAGCACAGAGGTTCTTAACCAAAAGAAGTTACCAAGAAAACAAATGTTCAAGTAACAAAAGTTTACTATGTGAG
Source organism: Aepyceros melampus (assembly GCA_006408695.1). NCBI lineage: Eukaryota > Metazoa > Chordata > Mammalia > Artiodactyla > Bovidae > Aepyceros > Aepyceros melampus. The sequence continues at coordinate 1,148,675 of SJXQ01002661.1, forward strand.
CTTGATTCCAGTTAAACAGGAAGATGAATAATGGAGAAAATCTAACTATACATGAAACATACACAATTCTCTCTAAAGGAATCATCTTTATACAAACAACAAGCAAATGATAATTGTGTTTCCTTAAAAATTTAACAGGTAGTTTAGAGTTTTAAAAGCTTGTCTTATGATTTTTGTTACATAACCTAACTTCTAAGCCAGTTCCCTGAGAGCAATTTCAAAACCTTCCCAAACATGACATTCCATTTGCTATACATGCCATATTGCCTTCTTAGGAGATAATTTCACAATGAGCCCCAAATATTTAATATTCTTATTATAAGAAAAAAGTTATCCAAATCATGGCCATTTAAATATTCAAAATTTTCTCTAGATTCAAAGAAATAAAAACAACCTGATATGATGCGAAATATCTTCATTAAACAAAATATATGCAGGATAGCATGTTCTCTTACCTCACTATAACTAACAGTGTTAAAAACAGTAATTAAATAAGAAAAATGAAGTTTCGGTTTTGAAGAAAATGTACTTCTTTTACTTCCTACTCAAGGTCCAGATTGATTTTAATAACTATTTTTCATTTTGCTTTCTGCATTCTCTTTCATTCTGCTTTCAACAGAATTTATGGCTCAAGTATGCAAATTGCTTTCAAAGATAATGGTACATGCATAGCTTCTGTTTGACATTCTTCTTGGCTATTTCTTGTAGCCACTTCTCTTTCTATCAATTTTCTAAAAATTCTTTCCAAATTCCTTTCAAATTTCTGCTTGCTTTTGGCTAAAACACAATAAATCTTCCAGAAAATATCTTCATATTCTATGCACAAAGATAAAGTTAAAAAATAATCAGAAGAAAGGCAGAGTATATGTGAATCCTTATAGTATATTGACTAAATTGGATTTTGCTGTATTCATTTTTTTCTTAATGCATTTATTACATCGGCCATATAAGTCAAAGCACTTTATTTCCATATCTCTTAGCTTTTGCACTTTCTAACACTGTAATTTGTCCACCTGGGTGGATGGTGTTAGAAATATTTAAGGTTAAATTATGATGTTGGCTCTACTATTCTATCAACCACTCTGAGTCTTTTGAATAAGGAAGATAGGTTCAGTTCAGTTCAGTTCAGTCGCTCAGTTGTGTCCAACTCTTGGCGACCCCATGAATTGCAGCACATCAGGCCTCCCTGTCCATCACCAACTCCTGGAGTTCACTCAGACTCACGTCCATCGAGTCCATGATGCCATCCAGCCATCTCATCCTCGGTTGTCCCCTTCTCCTCCCGCCCCCAATCCCTCCCAGCATCAGAGTCTTTTCCAATGAGTCAACTCTTCACATGAGGTGGCCAAAATACTGGAGCTTCAGCTTTAGCATCATTGCTTCCAAAGAAATCCCAGGGCTGATCTCCTTCAGAATGGACTGGTTGGATCTCCTTGCAGTCCAAGGGACTCTCAAGAGTCTTCTCCAACACCACACTTCAAAAGCATCAATTCTTTGGCGTTCAGCCTTCTTCACAGTCCAAATCTCACATCCATACATGACCACAGGAAAAACCATAGCCTTGACTAGACGGACCTTAGTCGGCAAAGTAATGTCTCTGCTTTTGAATATACTATCTAGGTTGGTCATAACTTTTCTTCCAAGGAGTAAGCGTCTTTTAATTTCATGGCTGCAGTCACCATCTGCAGTGATTTTGGAGCCCAAAAAAACAAAGTCTGACACTGTTTCTACTGTTTCCCCATCTATTTCCCATGAAGTGATGGGGCCAGATGCCATGATCTTCGTTTTCTGAATGTTGAGCTTTAAGCCAACTTTTCCACTCTCCTCTTTCACTTTCAACAAGAGGCNTTAATTTCATGGCTGCAGTCACCATCTGCAGTGATTTTGGAGCCCAGAAAAATAAAGTCTGACACTGTTTCTACTGTTTCCCCATCTATTTCCCATGAAGTGATGGGACCAGATGCCATGATCTCTGTTTTCTGAATGTTGAGCTTTAAGCCAACTTTTTCACTCTCCTCTTTCACTTTCATCAAGAGGCTTTTTAGCTCCTCTTCACTTTCTGCCATAACGGTGGTGTCATCTGCATATTTGAGGTTATTGATATTTCTCCCGGCAATCTTGGCGGCTGGGCAGGCACAGGAGGGCCTAGAGGAGCTATCCTACGTTGAAGGTCAGGAACGGTGGCCGTAAGGAGATACCCCTCATCCAAGGTAAGGAGGAGCGGCTGTGCTTTGCTGGAGCAGCCATGAATAGATACCCCATGCCCAAGGTAAGAGAAACCCAAGTAAGATGGTAGGTGTTGCAAGAGGGCATCAGAGGGCAGACACACTGAAACCATACTCACAGAAAACTAGTCATTCTAATCACACTAGGACCACACCCTTGTCTAACTCAATGAAACCAAGCCATGCCTGCGGGGCAACCAAAGACGGGTGGGTCATGGTGGAGAGGTCTGACAGAATGTGGTCCACTGGAGAAGGGAATGGCAAGCCACTTCAGTATTCTTGCCTTGAGAACCCCATGAACAGTATGAAAAGGCAAAATAATAAACAGTATAGTATATGCTTTTCTACTGTAGATCCCTGTTTATATAACCTTTGAAAACATTATTTTGGGTTATTTTGAATGAAGCATTTACAATGCTTCTAGGGGGAGAGATGCCCTTATTTCAGTTCACACAGAAACATATGGTTTAGCTGGTGCCACCCCCAGTGGCCAAGTATCTTTTGCCTAATCATTACGTCAAACACAAAAGATCAGGATATGGTCTGTGAATTTCTAATATTCTGAAAATGATCTTTAAGAGATTGGTCATCTAAATATATTTATATTCTTCAACCTATACACATTTTGTAAGGGCTTAATTTCATTTGTTCCCCAACCAGAGTTTTTGAAGCTCTCTTTACAGCCTTTTATCTCTTAGGCAGTAGGATGCTGGCTATCTAAAATGGAATTTCTCAAACTTTACTTAAAAACTATGTAACACATTAATGGATGTCCCTGGGGAATAGGTCTTCTAGAATGAAATAAGCTTGGTATATGCTGGAGTAAGCAGAGATAAACAAGCTGTTACAAGGTAGAACTTCTCCAAACCTCAAGAACTGTAGTTTGTCTTGTGCATCAACAGGCAAGTGTAGCAAGCAGTATTTGGGAGATGCTGGCCCATGTATCACACTGTGCAGCCCACTGCTCATCTCAGAGGTGCCTATCTTGACATTTTCTTGGTTCATCACATACTTGGATAGATGGAATAAGAACCATATATGGTATTTCATTGCCTGCATACTATGGTTCTATATGATATGGACAAGATGAAGTCAGTGGTTTCTCTCTCTCTCTGGGTCCTTAAGGAGTGTACTGGACACTTGGTGGACTTTTCGATACCGAAACTGTCTTCAGGGGGTGCTATAGTGTCTTCTAATCCTTTTAATGACTTTCACTATAAAACCCATCCTAGGCAACGTAGAGCCAAGCATTTCATGTTTCATAGGAAGATATAAGCAAAGATACTTATATGTGAACCCTGAACAACATGGATTTGAAGTGAGTAGGTTTATATGCTGATTCTTTCAATAAATACAGCACATATTTTAATCTTTAAATTAACTAAGTGTGGGGAAAAGTTTGTGTTCAATGTGGAATGAAAAGACTAGGGTTTGAGTCGGGTTTCATCTTAACCATCTCAGCTTCCTGCCCACATTGTCAAAGATCTGACCTCTTGTATAGGGAACCAGAACATAAAAAATAGGTTTTAAACTCTTAAACAGATTACAATCTCTTGAGTGTGTAGCATAGATATTATACTATCATGAAGTCTTGGGAAATAATAAAGTCTTTATGCTTGATTGGATCTCAAAGGCTTGCTGGTACCTATTATGAAATGTAAATATATCTATTATCATATTGATCAGATACTTTATATATGAGCTTGAATACATAGAATTTTAAAACCTATGAAGGTAGTTAGTTACTAAAAATAAAAGCAAAACAATATTATATTGAGAAAAATAAATATTCATAGTGTTATAAGCATTGGGGATATTTAAGGTGGAGTCTGTAACCATTTGATATTTTGTTCTTTGTTTCTTCATTACAAACCCTCCTCTCAAGTTTTTACCACAAGGCTAATGGTGATGGACAGGGAGGCCTGGCGTGCTGCAATTCATGGGGTCGGAAAGAGTCAGACATGACTGAGCGACTGAACTTAACTTTTAATGGTGGATGCAAAGTAACTCTGAACTGTGTGTGTGTGTTTGTTAACATGCGCATTTGTGCACCTATGGATATTCCTTGGGAAGAACATATATCAAAAGATAACTAGGTTTTAAATGTCAAAAGAAAGTCTTGCCCTTCCATATCTCATCCTACCCTCTTTATTCCTAAGTGTTCTAAGAAATCAAACATCTACCAATTATGACCTCGAGCATCGGGCCACAGGAAAATACTTCTTCACCTTAGCTTCAGGGGAAACTTGTTTAGCCATTAGTTTAACTGCCTGCCTTTACATAATCCACTTAAATAAAAATAACTCAAACATGCTCCAAGCTACAGAGACAAGAAAGAGGAGCTGAAAACAGGGAAATGACCAGAGAAAACAGATTTGTCATTAAGAAATTCACTTGTACTGTTTCCAGGTCTAACCTCTGTCTTCATCAGCTTCAATAAATAGAAATCATATGAATCAAGGAGGCAAAACATCACCTATGTTCTACTTCGTATCATGGTATAATATAGTGAGTGTTATCATTGGAAGGACTGATGGTGAAGCTGAAACTCCAATACTTTGGCCACCTGATGCACAAACCGACTCATTAGAAAAGACTCTGATGCTGGGAAGGATTGAAGGCAAGAGGAGAAGGGGATGCCAGAGGATGAGATGGTTGGATGGCATCACCGACGCAATGGACATGAGTTTGAGTAAGCTCCAGGAGTTGGTGATGGACAGGGAAGCTGGCGTGCTGCAGTCCATGGAGTTGCAAAGGGTCGGACACAACTGAGCAACTGCACTGAACTGATCTGATAAGCTGTCATTTTCCCACGAAGTAATCTTGGCTCCAATCACTATCATGTAGCTCCTTCTCACTCTTTGTACAAAATCATAGTACCTTGCCCTTGAGCTGCCTAAATTTTCTGTTCTTTGCTTTCTTCCTTAAAAGCCATGCGGCCAAATTTTTCCTGAAGATAAATTTTTGAAGACTTTATTCTCCTGAAATTTCAAGAGAATGACAGTGGACCCACATAACATTCTCAGAGTTGGTTTGTAACGTGAATTCTATTAATTAGTTATACTTTATACCCTAGGACTCACGCCACTAGAGTCTGTTATGAGTATAAATTAAGTTTTTAGTGATTCAAAGTGACAAAGTTTCTGTTTAATCCCCTGTCAATATTCTTGGTAAACTGAATAGGTTCTGAAACACAGTATCTCAATAACATTTCAATACAAAGAGATCAGTTAGAATCATTTTTACACCCTCTATCCTACCAGCTCAATATTCTTTAGCTCTTCTAATTCTTCTTCACTTTTAGAGAACTTAATACTGTTAGGACCAGCGGCAAAGGATATTCAAAGTAGAGATAAAATGCTCCACTAATATCTTGACTGATCAGAACTTCTCTTGTAGATTATGAGTGAGACATTGTCAATTCACAGTAAGATAACTGTTCTCAAATTACATCAACAGGTGAGCAAGGTGCAGAGAAATCCAGGAAGACAGAACGCTCCAGGATCATTTTCCAAACATGCCATCATAGCAGCTTTCAGAGTGTTAGGAAGATAACTGCTCCTGTTTTGAACATTTACATTTCATGGGCCTCTCAACACCCCGAAACGCCTTCAGTGAAACTTCTACTTCTGGGAACTAGTTAAGAGCAAATACAAAATATGCCTTGTCCACACTGAGTCTGTTTTACTGAAGACAGGACCAGATTCCTGAGGTCTTTTCCCCTTCAGCAGGGTTATTTACCTCATGAAAACCAAGATAATTGCTGGTGATTTAAACAAACTGCATGCAAATCTCTTACAAGTTCCATAATGTAAACAAGAGGGATGTGTATTTTGCTATCACCCCCACCTGAAGCAGTGATAACTGCTTGGGGACTGAAGACAAGCTCAGTAAATTATAGCCTATGGGAAAATGCAGCCTGCTCTCTGTCCTTCTGTAAATAAAACTTTATTGGACTAGGACTGTGCTCACTTGTTTGCGGAGTTCCTGTCCAATGACATTGTAAATCATCGCAACAGAGGCTGTCCAGCAGAGCCTGAAGTATTTCCTACCGGGCCCTTTACAGAGAGGCTTCCCAACACAGGACTAAAGAATGCTTTGTGGATTTAACGATATTAGAAGGAATTTGAGAGATTGCTCTGTGGTTACAGGCCCCACCTGATAGGAAGGACCACACAATCTGGGCAATATTACACAACAGTGAACCGAGGCTGAAGCCACCCTAGTCCCGGTCATTGCAAAGAAACGCTCTGGCTCCTCTACCTAAACTGTGAGCGAGAACAAGCAGCAGGCCAGGTGCACTTCTACCTGCTCGGCAGAGCGGCGGCCACTCACCTGATCCTGCCCCGAGGCCGCTCAGACTGCTCGGACAGGAAGCTGGTGCTGCTGAGGCGGGAGGCACTGCTGGTTCGGGACACGGCGGACGCGTCGCTGACGTCGCTGTCTGAGGATCTGGCGGAGACGTTGTCGCAGCTTCTGTACTGATCTGTGTGTGCGCTATACTAAGGAGCGAAAACAAGAGCGTGTGAGCTCCTTACCGGGTCGGGGAGCGGAGATACACACGGCGAGGCGAGCGGCTACTCCGCCCGCATCAAGCAAAAGTGCACTTTCATAAAATTAGTGTGAAACCTGGAAAGACCCAGCGCTAGCATGATGCATGGTTTCCAACAGAACTATCCCGCGTCCTCTGAGGACTGCCTGACAAAATAATCAAAGTGTCAATGCCTGGGTGGAAAATTCACTGAATAAATGACTCGCACCTACTTACTACCTCAAAATCGCATTATTCCTCTTCTCCAGTACGTCAGTTTCTCTTTTCTTGATTTTCATCACTGCCTACAAATTCTACTCACCTTCTACTCTACTCATGAAATAGACTGCTTCCATCTGTCTGTGCTTCTTGAGGCATTCTAAAACGGATATTTAATTTACCCTACACACACTCCCTATTTTAAGATGTCACATTCTTTCACATTTTACCAAAATATATAACTCTCAAAAAAAAATATTTGATAAGAAACCAAAGGGATTATGCCAAATTCAAGTGAAGTGATGGAGGCAAAGACAGAACTTTGACTCTCTCTATTATGGTTTAATTACTCATTTTCAGATTAAACTACTAACAAAGTGTTGAAAGTAAAAAAAAAAAAAGATTCCTATTAAAATTTCAATATATGCTATATCCCATATTTAAATGTCTTTACTTTTTAATTACTTAATTTATTTAGTTGTGCAGGTCTTATGTGGCATGTGGGATCTAGCTGCCCAACCAGCTGATTAAATCTGGGCCCTCTGCATTGGGAGCGCACAGTGTTAGCCACTGAACCACCAGCGAAGCCCCTCAATGTGTCTTTGTATCTGTCTTAAGTATTTATTATCTGAAGTTGTAGAAGTAATCAGGTAAAAGTTAAAATTGGTGAAGATGTCAAAAGTATTTTTTTTCTATTTCTACTTTACTGTCTTACTGCAATAAATCACATGGTGAGTAGCTTTATACAGTCCATATTTTTATGTGTGTTTAAATCATAATAGTAAGGTTGTATAAGTATCTACAATTTTGAAATAACAAATACATAATTGATTTTATTGTTAGGTACTGGAAGGTAAGATAACTCCTTACATAAAAGAACATATGACTAAAGGACACATGACTGACACCGGCTATTTATGTTTCTTATCAAGCAATTTAATTCTGCACTTATGTGCTCAGGTGTGAAAATATCAAATGTTTTTTGAACATGTAGAAAGTGTCACCCTTCCTCTATGCTCCATATTATGTGAGTTTTAACAAATCTAAAATAATCCTAACTGCTGCTGCTGCTGCTGCTAAGTCGCTTCAGTCGTGACCGACTCTGTGCGACCCCATAGACGGCAGCCCACCAGGCTCTGCCGTCCCTGGGATTCTCCAGGCAAGAACACTGGAGTGGGCTGCCATTTCCTTCTCTAGTGCATGAAAGGGAAAAGGGAAAGTGAAGTCGCTCAGTCGTATCCGACTCTTCGCGACCCCATGGACTGCAGCCCACCAGGCTCCTCTGTCCATGGGATTCTCCAGGCAAGAGTACTGGAGTGGGGTGCCATTGCCTTCTCCGAATCCTAACTAGTTCAACAATTTGTATAAACAATTGTCTTGCTAAAGAATACCACATAAAATGATGCTTAATTGTGGTTCTGTATATACAAAGACAATTATAGGACAATAATACTTATTTTAAAAGTTCTAGAAAGAGGACCATGTTTATTTAATAATTCTTCATATGATAGCAGTTCAGGGTAAAGGTATTTAAATGTTAGCTTTAATTTTCCATCTCTCACATGTATGTGTTGGGCAAAAAATTTCACAACTCCAAATTTATAGAATGTCTATAAAATTCTATTTTCAAATAATTTTTTCATGATTGCTTGATTTATTTTCGAAAGCCATATGCTAAATAGTAATCCAAAAGGAAATACATATGTTAATATGTTCAGAAATGAGCTATTTACACAACTTTGTATGTGACCTAAAGTTAACATGTTTTATAATAATGTATTTAAAGTAGCTTGGTAATTTTTATCATCAAATTGTCATATCTGGTAGCATGACACTAACTGGCAGGATTCATTTCAATCAGAACTGGTTTTTATTTACATAGATGTAAAAACATAACATGCTTACATGGCGGAACTGAATTTAATACTGTTGCTGGGGTATAAACATAATTCCAATATTACTTGTCTCTAAAACTATTTTGCTATGTAAATATGCCATTCCTGTAATATTTCCAAACATTGAAATGATAGCTTGTACTTGAGAGAATATGAATTAATTTGTTTCTAATACAATAAAAATTTATAGCTGTAGGAAATATTCTGGCATGGTGTTGACCCCTAGAACAAAATCTCCCCTTATTTGGCAAATGCCAATAATAAGCAGTGAGGACTATAAACTAAGGGTATGGGAATATGCATGGAATTACTTCTCCAACTAAAGATTTTCTCCTTTCCTATAAATTATCTCTTCTTTTCCTTTTTGTATATAGACTTCTGCTACTCCTGTCAAGAGACAAAACAAAAAATTTTGAAAGACTTAACATTTTTTTAATATTGGGGTAAAGAATAACATCATTCTGACACAGTTTTCTTCACATTTGTAATTTCAAAGAAAGGCTTTACACTCACTTTATACTACTATATCTGCTTATTTTCAAAATCTGTTAAAAGTTTAATAACTTTGACTTTTCATCAAGCATGATTCTTTAAAAATCCTATTTAACAATTAAATATTTTAATGGAAATATGTTAAATGTATTTTGAGAAATGTAGCATCCTCAGGAGAAATTCATATTGATCACATAGCAGGGAAATTAGTTCTTGATGTGAAGGAAGCCCTGATAATAGGGCTGCCTCTTTCATAACTTATAATAAACATTCAGAAGCTCCTACAAAACCTATCACGTCAACTCTGCTTGCTGTTACTAAGTTACAGAAACAGAAGTGCTCTTTCAAATGTGAGACCTACATGAAAATTCACTCTCCATTGATGAATTTCACTCCATCGCCAGGGCATGTGACTCTAACATCAATGAAAATGTACCACAGTGTCACATTTCAGGGACAGTGATTGTAGTTTTGTATTTTCTCAGAAGCCAAGTTACTGCTAATTCCTTACTCAGGATGGAGTTAGGTTCGTTTAATACTTTAAGGAGGGTCAGGTTTGAAACATCTTAGGAATTATACTACATCTGTCTGGTAACTCTTTGTCCTGAAGAAAATCGAATTCTGTTGGTGTTTCATTATAAATATTAGAAAACAGTTAACCAATTTCTAATTTGGCAGAATTTCAATTAAGGTGCTTTGCTTTAGGCAAAGTGCTGAATGACTAAAAATAAGTCAATAAGGGAATAAAGTTCAAAATGTAGTGTATATTAAATTTATGAAATTATTGGTTCTCAGCTATACAAATACAAATAGATCTTTGTAAATTGTTAAAACGTTGGGGTAAAAGGGTCAATTTAAGAAAGAAAAAAGAAGAGAGGATTAACAGAAATTACTACTGGAAACTATTGTAAAAATTTATTGTAGCATTAAGAATATTATAATCATGCAGAGTATTTACCTTTTACTTAACTCATAAGATTAAATATAAGCTAATTATTTGTTATTTTACCCTTTGTTATTTTACCCTATATATTTTTCCTGTATTATAGTCTCATATCTTTAAAGATACCATATCTTTGATTTCACACTTATCAGTATAATTTATAATAATGTTATTTATGTAATAAAGTAGTATCAATATATGCAGTAAAAGCAATTGTAACATATTTAAAAGTAAAGGGTTTTTTAATATTCAAATGCAATGAAAGAGAAAAAGGAAAAGGATGTCTATGCAAACAAGAAAGGACGGTTAGAATATAATAATTAAACTACATGTAAATTAAAAGCCATAGGAGAGCCTCTGAATCAGGCTGGAGTCCTGTATACATTTCATTGGTGTCATAGGAAGACCAAAGGGCATCTAAGTTCCAGCTAGGGAATGGAGGGCTGACGACCAAACGGGAAGTCTGCTAATGAAGAGAAAGTATCTCCCTTCTTTGGAGAGAGCCTCAGTTTTCATAAATTTGGTAAATAAGACAGCTGGACTAGAGAGGGTCATTTTTACCTATTTTTAGATTCTGGAACCTCTCAATCAGGATAAACCTACTGTTGATTCATTATGAAAACAAGTGTAGTGGTGGTTTAGATTCTAGGACACTTCATTTTCGAGTTTTTTGATCACCTGATGAATGACTAGAGGCCCAGTTCAGAAAGGCTTTCAGGATTTTATGCTGATTCTTTATTCACTTCTTTCTTGTTTTCCGTACTGGCTCCACCTCTCTCTGTGGTTCAATCTGACCTCATCCTTTGACATGATGCTAAGAAATCAAGAAAGCATTTCCATCTTTGATTAAGCTTTTCTAGTTTAAAGATCCTCCCCAAGTAAGTACATGCCACAGTGGAGGAAGAAATCCTAACTTAACCTGTTTCATAATGCTTACCACATTTGTGTAAAGGAAAACAAAAATGATGATGATATCCATAAAGACAGACAAATAGCTGATTAAGTGATAATATCATAAAGTACAAACCAGAGGAAAAAACATGTGGAGCAGGAATCAGCAACTTTGGGCAACATCAAGATATACTGGTTATTAATATTTCTCTCTCTCTCTCTCTTTTTTTGGCTTTACTGATTTTACTTTTTAAAATATTGTTTCAGATTCCTAGGGAGTTGGACTCGACTAGATCACAGTGACCTTGAGCTTTGTCCAGTTGGCACCTTCTGCAGTTAAACTAAGACATAAAGTCATAAGAGGATAAGATGATGCCCAACACACATGCCTGTATGGTGGGCTGGTAACAAATCTGATTTTGTTACTGCCTGTATATTTTCGTATTAGTTTCTGAATATCTGGCTACATAATTAACTACCTCAATATTTAAAAATGAGTAGGTTTTACTAGGTTCATGTAACAAGCTAACAACATTAATTTAGTATAGTTTTTACTTAATTTTGAATTTCTAAAAGGTCATTACTTTTAAAAGGGCTCTAGATCTCGAATTGTAACACAGGTTATCCTGTAGTGTGCTTCTCTGGTGGCACTAGTGGTAAAGAGCTCACTTGCCAATGCAGGAGACATTAAGAGTTGAGTGTTCAGTTCCTGGGTCAGGAAGATCCCCTGGAGGAGGGCATGGCAACCCACTCCAGTATCTTGCCAGGAGAATCCCATGGACAGAGGAGCCTGGTGGACTACAGTCCACAGGGTTGCAAAGAGCTGGACATGACTGAAGCGACTTAGCACATCCTATAGTAGCTACTGCCACTTTTGTAGTCTTTTTAAAAAATATTTTTTAAATAAATCAGATAATATATTCAAAATTGCTTAATGAAGCATAAAATTTTATTTTAATTAAAAATCATATTTTAATCAAAATTATCAGATACTATTTAGAAGTTTATAAACTCCTCAATGCATCCTTACAAAATAACTTTGAAATATAAGTTTTTATTATCTCTTAAAATTGTGTGGATTTCAGTTTCTAAGAGTTTAAATCAGTCTTCTTACTAAAGACAGATCAATAAGAAATCTCTCATCACACAATTTTCACTCACTGTGAAATCTCCGTAGGAATTATAAACTTCAAATCGTATTTAAGACTATAAATCTACATCTTTATATTTAAAATGGAATGTTGAATGAAATTCAAGAGATAAAATGGCTTCATTTACCTTACTGATGTGAATTGGACTACTGACAATCATTAGGTGACTGTAACATCAAGCATTTTCTTTTTTTTTAGAAAACATTTAATCCAAATTCATAAATGATAGGTTACTAAACATCTATCTTGTGACTATGTTAGGAGGAGAGACGCCGTGGTGCAAGACCATCATCTGAAGCATAATTTCTCTCCCGTAACTAAAGGGCTCACTGGTCCTACCTGCTCCCCACACTGTACTTTTTTTTGTTACCAGGGAAACTATTGGTCAGTTACTGGTTTTACCTTGGAATATTGCTCGCGATCAAGTTCTTGACTAGAACCAGACCCTGTTGTCTGCTTAAATCGATGCACTTTCATTTTCATCTGTCTCGTTCGCTCCTCCACTACTAAGCTTGCTGCAAAAACACACAACGGGAATCCGTTAAAACACCGAAGCACCTCTGAGGAACCGAATGGTTTAAGATTGCAATGCTTTTGATAATGACTTCAGGTAAAATCTCAAAATGACATATTGTTAACAAACAAAAGGCAGAAGATCAAATGCCAGCAACTGGGGCTCTAACGAAGAATGTGACTCAAATCACACAGGATGGGGGACACAAAGGTTAGTAACAAAAGCTAAGGACTCTGTGTCTTTATCAGAGATGAAATAATATCAATTCTTCATAAATGATTATGTAAAACTGAATTTGGTTGTGAAAATATGCTCCCTATTGAATGAACTGGTTGCTTGTACATATAAAGCGAACACATCACACAAAGCTACACGTGTTTACTGAGACACATGCACACAGGTAACATTGTCAGCTGAAGCAGGCACCTAAAAACTCCTCTAACGGAAGAGCATCTGCTTTTCTGAGGCATTCTTATTAAATCCTTCATTTCTACCAACCGTTTTTCATGAGTATTTGCCCATCTTAAAAACTGGACTTGCTAAAGGAAAAGATTCATTTTCTATTTCTGAAAGCTCTGTCTGACCACAAAAACGAAATTCATACTTCTTGAAAATGTGATATAGAACTTTAGGCTTTTAATTTGAATTGTAAATAAACGAGTGTATTCCAGTTAAGCCTTTATTAAGCTTCTAAGAAGTGTAGCAGGGGTGACTGTTTAGATGTGAAGTACTGCCTTCAGTAAAGTATGAGCTATTTTAAGTCAGAATCTATCACAAGGAGCTTAAAGACCCTGTCTTTAATTTTACCTTCTTATAAATGAATAAATAAGAATACAGTTGTGTACATGTACCTGTGTTGTATGAGGACTATGTTTATACTTTATAACATCTTTTGCCAATCTCTGCAACAGGTGCTAGAGTTTATTATTAAGCTGCTTACATACACATATATCTGACCTAAACCCATTGTTTTGTAACTAATGTACTGGGGTTTCTGCAGAGAGGTTTTGTGATTTAAAGGAGAATGGGAATACTGACACATTTAATTGACCTGGGTGTCAATTTCCTCTCTAACCAGGAGTTTATAAAGACACTTGCTAACAAATCTTTTCCACTGCAGTGATTAAACATGGCCTGTATCCTTGATAAAAGACACTGACACTCATGGAAATTCAGTAAATATTTAGCTTTTGCTGTGTGTCCAAGTACAGACTAATAGCCCATGAGATAAGTACATGATGTGAAATGTATGGTAAATGTTTTAATTGTCTTTTCACACCAAGTTATTAGATGTTTTGCTTTGCTTAAAGTCAGTGTATTAGACAGATGTTATCAACCCCTAATGACACAGTTACGTGAATGAAGTAGTCACAACACTTGCTTTGAAAATGTTGACTCATGGCTGTAAATGATAACTATTGTGATTAAAGTGTGGCTCAATACTTGGGAAGAGCAGTTTATAATATTAATTACTTGACAATATATAAGGAGTCATAATAAGTATTATAAAGCAAAATGCTATGCAAGAGAATTAAAATTATTGAAAATGTGAGCTGTACTTATAGAAAGCCATATACCCAGTGAGAAAATGTACAGGAGTCTGCTGTCTGCCATCTGCCTGTGGTACGGGTAACTCCTCGGTCATCTGCTTTGGGCTTTGAGGAAGACAGATAACTGTAAGCAGCTGTACTCTACAATGAACGCTTAAAACAAATCCAAGTAATCTCTACTTGTGATAAAAGCAGACTTAAATGATGTCAGCTTAATATTCTCAGCAATGACAGACATTTTAAGAAATTTTTGACATTGGTTAGCCTATAGCTTTGTGACCTTCACATTTAGCATCTTGTAATTCTTGGTGGGGAGCATTGAAAAGATTATTTCCCAAGAGCTACAGCCTAAAGCAGTCTGAAATAGTTCTGGTGACTTAACCTTGCCAGGAAAGCATCTCATTTCTTTAAATAAGAGACACAGAATTCCTGGGGTGGACCTGAGAAACACACAGCAGGGTGGCCAAGAAGTCACAGAAAAATTAAGGAAAATGCTTCAGATCAAAGGTGATGTGTGATTAGCAAAGTACACGTAGGTTACAGTTGTCCCTTAGAGAAGACCAGGTTTTTCATCCCTAAGAATGAAGGCTGGCTTTTCATCTAATACACCGGAAGGCCTTACAGACAGGCTAGTTTGTCATCAGCTACATATCTCCAGGTATATTTCATTTTTATTCTTTTCTAAAGGCAACTCCATCCAGACTAGCGATTCTGAAGGCTCTTCTAAAGTTTACAAAAAGAAATGAGATCTCCTTTCTTTCTTACCCTCATTCCTTTTTCTTTCCCTCTATTAAACGTGGTCTTGTTCCTCCCCCTCCTCCCCCTGGACGAGGCTGTTGTCTGTGCTGTGTCACTCTCAGGAGGACCTGCTGGTGGCAAGGGCTGTCTGCCCTCTGCTTTCAGAGGCGGACAGGGCCACGGCGGATACCAAAGGCGAACTGCGGCAGCAGCAGCAGGACTTTTAACGACTTTAAAAATACCAACAACAAACTGAATCCTACAATGGTTCAATGACTTCACTCGGACCTCCCAAAAGTGATTAAGTGATTAATACACTGTCCTTATTCCTAAAGAAGTGGAAGTTGACATCCTCTAAGCTGTCAAAGAAAGAAAATCTCCAAATTGTTTTCTTTTCAAAATCATGACTGGACACTCTTGACTCATCAGCAGTAATGTCGTTTCTATGTCCTCAGTGCTTGCTCTCGGGTTCCAAGATCAGAAGTGAAATGCAAACAGCTTATTGTTCACTTACATAAAAAAGTCAGGTAATTACATGTAATTCACATTTTTAAAGAGTATGTCTCTTTATTTCCGGATGGTGTGCACATTAGTGTGTGTTCTAAAATAACTATTGATACAGGTGGTCATGTTGCAGTAAAATTGCCTTTCGTAAACATCAATGAAGAGGCTTCAGTGTAAATTGGGCAGTTCTTTAGCTTTTCTACATATTTTGTGTATTGTACATTTTATTTTTTAACTGTACATTATGGAATGAAATGACATCAATTCTGGATTATTGGTGTGTCAAGCTAAATAGTAAGAAAATTTATCAGCTAAAATGGAACATTTATCACAAACTGATAAAGAAAACATGATTATTAATGTACATGATTTATAGAGAGAATAATATACCTAATGATTAGAAATAAATCCTTGGAATGTGATTACCTCTTGAATAACCAGTTAAAAGTAAAATTAACCACAGCCCAAAGAGCTCAAATATCCTACTTTGAAAAGAATGATTATTCATTATTAAATTTTTTATATTAACAATGTTATTGCTAATAGCAAAATTAAAACATGAAATAAAATATTTTCTAATTCTTCCATAAATCCTAGCATTAAATTTACTCTGAATACTGGTAGCATTGGAAACTAATCATCAAAATGCCAGTCACTATTCCTTTTTAAAAAGATTTTAAATTTGGAGAATGTCTGGTTTTAACTTTTTTTTTAATTTTACTACTGCCACATACTAGAGAGTTAAATAATCTTGCTCATGTTTTATAACAAATGTAATTATCACATAATTTCACTTAGTTTTTAATGAAAATATAGCTTCAGTTATAATTCCCATAGAGTGATAGTAATATAATTCATTTCCCCTAGCCACTAGAGTATAATTAACATTGTAATTTTATACAGAAGTTTTTTTAAAAAAGCCAAAACTTTTCACTATGCTTTCTACAAGCTGACTGATGAGTCTGATGTTAAATAATGTCTTTTAAAAGGCAGGTATTAATTTTCCTAAAAGATATTTATTGAATTTCATCTGTTTTGTTTAGATCAACTTTTACCCTGTTAATTTTAAACTCTGACATTTTTATCCAATGAATGTACTTATATCAAATACCAACTCAACATGTCAATGTATGGCAAAAACAATACAATATTGTAAAGTAATTAGCCTCCAATTAAAATAAATAAATTTATATTAAAATAAAATAAAATTCTTAAAAAAATGAAAGTTTAGAAGTTTTCTTAGGGTTTAAGTTGAAAAAAAAAAAACTTGTGAAATAATTTCCTGTCTTCTAAACTCAACGAGGATAACTGATTGGAACACAAACAGTGAGATTTACTAGGGTTTTTTTAATGGAAAATATTAGATATTATTAAAGGTAAAGACAGAGTAATCTAATGACATATTTTCCTGCCCATGTTGTGCTGTGAATTCTTAATCCAGTATTACAGGTGATCTTGGGAGAAACTGTGAAGAAGTTGCAATCATTTGCAAATATTGCGCTTGGACCTGTATGCACTTTTCTAGATCTGTCCTTTCATAAGATTATTAAAGAGGCTTATGACTTAAAATAAAGCTAAAAAATCATTAATAAGTCTTCCCTAATCCATCACTAAAAAATTTCCAACCTATCACCTCTTCCAAAGAGAAATACAGTTTCCGGGGAAACTCCTTTGACTTGGTAGACGTTCATAAGCTGCTTTAAAACACTGTAAATATCATGGCCCTGTGTAATGTAAGATAATTATTATTTAAACATTAAATTTTCATAAATATATTTTAAATATTATTCTCAAATTTACAATTATGTAAATACAAATTTGTTCTGCTCTTGAAATTCCTTAAGTCTTTCACATTTCTCTCTATGCATCTAGAAATTAACATGAATTTGCAATTTCAAACATTTGTGTTTATAGGCAAAACAGACAATCCATACAATTTATTGCTAAACCTACATTTTCAAGTATTCTAGATGAAATATGAGTATAAAAGGGAAGAGATAATGAAAATTTCTGTATTATTAAATGTATTAAAGTAAAAAGGTTATTGAGTATTTTTTTATAACAAGATTAGCTAGCACATGTGTGAAAGGTAAAACATGGTAACATTTGTACAGGATAACAACCTTGTCTAAAGCTTGCTACCACACTTTATGAAATTGTAGTGCCTTTGCATCAAAATGAGTTTGGCGACAGTGAAGCCCTGATCTGGGTCTGCTGTGTCTCAGAGTGATGATAAATGACCACAGGCCTGAAAGCTGTCAGAATTAAACATATGAATGAGATATCTGCAATGCCTGTTACTGACAGCCCTGAGGAAAGCCCTTCTCTGAAGCATTTATTTTTACAAATCACTCCTGGTGGGCACTCTAATACAATAAACAAAAAAGTAACAGGAAATGTGCAGATTAGAAAGTAATAAAAGATGAAAAAAAAATGAGCTGACTGAATCTGTAAACTTTGTAAGGTACACACAGCCTGAAGAGAAAGGAAGATGCTTTTATATTAGGAAATTCAAGACTGCAAAACTTATCTCTACACTTGCGTTTTTGGACTTTAGAGGAACACAAACTGTTAAGATGTAGGAACATTCTCCACACCTGGAAGCAATGGAGTCAAATGGTAAGAACTCAGGACTCAAAAATACTTGGCAGAGATTAAAACCTCAGACACACCACCATTCATCAGCGTGAACTTGATCCGTCCTGACATCTCACCTTTACGGAGTTTTCACTTGTAAAGAAAATGAAAACTCTAAGACATCAACTTAGAATAACTTCCTGCTGTTGTAGCCTCTGACTCTGTGCCGTCGCAATAAATTTTGACATTTTTCCGATATTTTTTAAAAATAGGAAGCTAACAACTTTGTCTCTTGCTCAACTAACGAATTTCCAGAATTTTTACTTTTTTTTTGTTTGCCCGAATTTCCAGCATTTTTACTATTTTGTTTTGTTTGCCAGTTTACCAAAACCATGGAAGGGGCAAAAATTACAAGTTATATTTGGTTATGTTTTATCATTTTTTTTTTTTTGCCAGTTGAAAGATAAAGCAGTCTTTTTACGTCCATCCTTATCCTTGGAGTCATATGAGCATAATAGCAACTTTGATACAATACTCACATACCCACTCCTCTTGCCTCGACATATAGAACATGTGTATCTAAAGAGGAAATATTTAAAATATTTTGACTATACAGCAATGCCCATATTCTGGGTCATTTTCCCAGAATAAAATTAATTTCAATTTGCAAGGGGAGAAACGTGCCCTTTCATGATTCTCTTGGATGTTAGGGATTATGCCACAGTAACATAAACAACAGAATAAAAGAGGCTGTCTCTCCAGGATGAGAAACAGGGAATACAAGGAAATGGCACATGCAAAGCAGAAAGAACCATACGGCCTTCAGGAATTTGAAAAGAGGCTGTGTTCTGGCATAAAAAATTGAAACAGAATATCGATTAGAGGAAATAGGTAACTTCTATGTATTATCACTTAAATCTCTTTTGTCTGCAGCCAAAACCCCAAGGCAATCTCTTGTTTTAGCTGATTTTCACTCAACTATCTAAAACAAAGTTCAGGATTTCCAGCTCCATATTTCACTCTCAGTGTCAAAATAGCCAAGCCCCAGAGTAACAGTGAAAATATTAATCTGATCCTGGACAGATGAGAAAGTCAAATGAAAAATCTGTCACTTTACCCTGCCCTTTTGTTACACAGGTTTAAATAGCTTTTCATGTGTATGTCTGTCTTGAGAGCAAGCACTGTCCTCCTTACAAGGCACTGCATAGAACTCAATCTTCGTGAGAGTAATCCATGGACTTAAGGCTTCTCTGGGAACACAAAGGGTCGTGCTGTTCATCCCCAGGATCTCTTAACATGTTTATCCATCATTTTTTTGTTAATCCAATTACACTGGAGGCAATAGAATCTATCTTGAAAGGTTTGATGTGGCATAACTACTAAATCCGGAGGCTTCCCTGGTGGCTCAGAGGTTAAAGCGTCTGCCTCCAATACAGGAGACCCGGGTTCGATCCCTGGGTCGGGAAGATCCCCTGGAGAAGGAAATGGCAATCCACTCCAGTATTCTTGCCTGGAGAATCCCATGGACAGAAAAGCCTAGTACACTGCAGTCCACGGGGTCGCAAAGAGTCGGACACGACTGAGCGCCTTCACCTTCACCTTCAACTACTAAATTCAATATCTCCTTTCTTTTTTTGCAAAAAGTGTTGACAAATTTTAAAGTTTACAAAACAAAATTACAGTATTTAGGGGAAATATACAGCTTTAGAGGAGAAAACCCAAAAGGTCTATTCATCCACCTTTTATCTTCTCTTGCAGAATCAGGGAGGAAGAGGCAAAACTCTTTTCCCTCAAAGGCACATTTCTGGCAAACTGACACCTGGTTGATTCAAGCATTAAATACTTCAAAACTTTAAAAGTCTTTAATACTCTTATAAAGCATCACATTTGAATCAGCAGAAAGAAAAAATGGGTCCAAACCAAGAGTTCAGAACTACTGTACATGGACCACTTTCATATATCCCTAAAGTTTAAAAAGAAGGCTAGAATGACAAATATAGTTATAGGTCTGTGACAAAAAGAGAAATGGACCAATTTGATGCTTTTACTAACAGGGCTCTAAATGTTTATGACTAAACATTCATGAATATTCATAAGTGTTCAAGAAAAGCAAAGCCACAGAAGATTAAATAACCTGAAATCTTTACACAGAGTAACATCAAATGAATCACCTGGGTCATATGCACCTATTCAAAATGCAGTTAAGAAAAATGTGAATAAAGCCAAAATCCTTTTCTACATAATGACAGTTAAAATAATTCTGCCTCTATGGATTCACAAATAAATTAGTTTACTTATATTGGCAAAAGCCAAAAGACGTGATTTTTCTCCTATAACGTGTTTCCAAAGCAACTCCATAAACAATAAACAATGTAACATAAAACCATTAAAATGATATTTTTCACTTTTAATCTGAATTACATTTAATTCAGATTAATGCTAATGGTTCCATAAAGATTATAGGTTGAGTACTTGCCATTCAAACTACTCTTGTCAACACTTCAAAAAGAAAAGACAGATAATTTATTGGAGCATTTTTCTAACAGAAATTTTTAAAAGTCAGTTGACTAGAGATAATCCTTAAATGTCCCTTATGACCTGCTTACAATAATTATTATATATTTTATTAGTTAAACAGGACCACAAAACAGATGCTAGCTCATTCCTTTTCAAATCCTTTAGTTACTTGAACTCTATAATTGTACTTCATTCTCTTTTTGGGTAAACTACACATTTCTTATGATAAAGGGAAGTCTACTTGTAGAAAAGACAGTATAATAGGTTTTGTTATTATTCCAAATTGCATCCAAAAGGCAAAAAGTTAATGCACTTTAGAGATCCTATCTTAAAGGCATATAAATTAGAAACTTATTATGATAATAACATTTTTTCTCACCTGAAGCCTTTTAATTTCTGGTTCTGTTTGATCTTCTTATATCATTATTTCGATGCCCCCAAACTACATTCATGGGCTCTTTAAAACTGTCCAAGAAATGTAGCAGAGAGGGAAAAATTGGCTTACTTTGAGAATGAATGATTTAAAATCTGCCTATAAAACAGTCTGTGAATCCTAGAAAGACAGGGTACCTCAGCTTCCAACATACAAAGAGGAGGTGGGAAAGAGGTAAACAAGCTGGTGTGAACACTTCTATTTCCTCAGTTAACTTTTCAACGCGAGAAGGCGTCATCTTAGTCCGAATACAGTGGTTTCCTTTTCTCAGGGAGCAGGGTTCGCTTAGAGCAAGCCAGGGATTGGAAGATCTGGCTAAGTGACATAAAACTGGGTCACCAGGGGTGGCAGGGTCCCTGAGTGGGCCTCCTCCTCCACCGAGGGAGTGGCCGGGCCGCGGGCTGCGGCTTCACGGTCCAGCTCTGCCCTGCAGCAGCCCTGCTCTTCCGGGCATCCTCTGCCCTCTTTCTATAAGAGGAATCACTACATCTTCCTTCGGCTTGTCCTGGGTCATTACGCTGATTATGCAGTGTCACCCCAAAGTGGATGCTTGGTCAGTGCTGAATGTGGGAGAGGCGGCCACGCAAAGGCACAAGGGCTCCAGAGGGAGGCTCAAGCCCCGATTCCTGGCCAAGCACTTCCCCAGTGAGCAGCTGACCTGGGGTCGGACTCTGCACCTCTCTATGCTGTAGCTCCCTCAGTTGATAAATGAGGATATGAATAGTTATGTCGCAAGTTGGGGCAGAAATATGATGAGATGCAGCATGACCCTGTTAGTCAAGACACTGACCTAGAGGAAGTGCCCTATAATCTCTAACTCATATTAAAAATGTTCAGTATATTATACCTCTCTGGATGTGTTTTACAAAATATGCTTGAAAATTATATACTGGTCTCCTACGTCCCCTTTGGGAAGGGTGACCAACCACCCCATCCTGCCCAGAGCTTTCCTGGTTTTAGCACTGAAAGTCTTGCGTCTTGTGAAACCTCATAAACCTGGACAAACTGAAAACAACTTACAAATTTGGCTGCAATTCTTCAAAAGCCACCTCTCACTAGGGGTCCTGTAAGTCTGCGTTGTTACCTCCTGTAGTTAAGGCAGTACCTACCACTCAGGGGGCACTCAGAATAACCCGATTCTAAATTCTAAATATAGTCGACCTTAGAAAGTTCAGATCACAGCAGCAGGGTTTCTATGCAAAATAAAACGTTTTCTTTCCTTTAGGGCAGGTGAACCTACAATCTGACTCAAAAGACATTTCTTGAATTTGTTTATATCTTTTCCAGGCTGCCCGCGCTTTTTATGGCTAAGCTGTGGCTCCCTTAAATCCCAGGAGAGAAATGCAGCATCCTGGATTGCTCTCTGCCTTGCTGGCTGCATTTGGAAACAAGTCTCTTTGATTATTTTCAGTCACGTGGTAAATCGCATGAAGCTTATCTGCATCCCATGTCCCAGGAAGCCTTGGAAGAATGATGACACACCTCAGTTAGGACAAAAACAACCTTGTTAAAATGTAACAACCTGACATGCTCTGTAGGGAGGTTGTAAAGGTCCATACTTCATACACTTAAAGTTGTACAACCCATGAATTTTGCATTGTTTTGATTAGCAAATTAAAGCTTTGGCTAGAAATAATATAGGGGGAAGAGCTCTCCAAATGAACAATTATTATACTTAAACGAGTGAGGTCATTGACCCATCTCCAACATAACATCTTTCAGCAAACTAAAATTTATCTTGCAAGTCTAAATAAATTCTCCTGAATGTAAGTACAAATGAATTGGTCATTTTTGTACTACTGAACCTAAATTTGTGTTTCTGATATCTGAATCAAAAATGCCAGATGGCCAGAAATCTATGAAATATCTACCAAAGCCTAGGATCTCATAACATCTTGATCTGAATAACATTTTATTTTTTATTAATATCTATTCATTGCCTAGTATTTCAGACACTTTGTCAGAATATGTATTATGTGCCAGAATATAAATAAATTTTCATAAACTCAAACTAATAAAGTACTTGAATATTACCTCTCATTTTCAGTCTATGACATTGAGAGACATAACACATACTTCACTGTGCTCAAAGTTAGGAATATAAACTTGGGATTTGTGCCTGTTAAAATAGAATGCAATCAAGTATAGAGGAAGGAGGTCCGAAGTGGGAGATGGGCTTGTAATCTATGTCGCATCACCAGGGTGGATGGGTAAATCTCTGAACCTCTCTCAGTTTGAGCTTTATCTTTTGTAAAAGGATGATGGTCCTCTCAGGACTAACTTTTAGAGTTATGGGGAACAAAAATCACATCATCAAGCTACAAATAGTGAGCAAAGGTACTTTTGTTAAATTATATAATCTTTTAGCATGGCTAATATTATTTCTTTAAGCTGAAATTTCATATTCAAATATTTAATTATCAAGCCAATAGTCACATCGAATAAGGTGGCACGTGAGAGTGGGTTGATGTCTGCTCTACATGAGATTGAAGTACAGAGACCAAATGTTCCATGTGATCCAAAGGGCCAGGGCAGGTCAGCAAAGTGCCAAAACAGCAGCATAAGTGGTTTCCCTCCAGTGTCCCTCAAGAGGAAGAACTGATGGGTGTTCTAACCCTCCTGGGGCCAAGAGGAGCAGAATTCTGGCAGCCACTTTCCAATGCATGACTGCAGGGGGCCAAATATTCCATAAGGTTACTGCTGTTTAGAAGGAAAACCTAGGGGTTTTCTACTCCTTTGCATCACAGACAGTAAACATTAAACTCTGTATCTATGAGTGTAAGGGAATGCAAAAAAACATAAAATAAATAGGCTACTCTTCTCTAAAGAGAGTTGCTTTATAGTTGTCAGCGTCGAAAAATACATTTTGAAGCAAAAATAATCTTAATTTTAATCCTCTCTTCTTTGATGTGAACTGCTCACAATACAAAACAATTGACACCCAATGCCCTACAAAATCACTGCAGGCAAAAAGCTATCTGTTAAATAATGAAGCTCATTATTTTAAAAATGCAGTTACTAACTCATATACTATGAGAGAAAGAAACAATATTCAATTGTTAAAAAGTTACGTTAATATTTACCTTTTGTGGATGAGTTATATTTTTCTTGTTCTTCAATGAATTAAATGCACATAATGATGGAAACAAAAGAAAGAAATCAGCAAATTTATAGTTAGACATGGAAATGTGAATCAACACAATGGCATGAATAATAAAAATATGTAACATATAATGTGATATGACAGACTTTAATGACAAACCATGAAGAAGTCTCAAACATGGCACTAAAATCAATCAAAGAAAGAGCGAATGTAACAATTTAAAGATTTTAAATAAAAGCATAAACATTGGGAAATTAATATATTTAGAATTTGAAAAAGTATATTTTGTGTTACTTTTCTTGCCTTTGAAGAACTGCACAATATTTCAGCACCCACTTAACTAAGACATTTTAA
Source organism: Aepyceros melampus (assembly GCA_006408695.1). Taxonomy (NCBI): domain Eukaryota; kingdom Metazoa; phylum Chordata; class Mammalia; order Artiodactyla; family Bovidae; genus Aepyceros; species Aepyceros melampus. The sequence continues at coordinate 1,173,312 of SJXQ01002661.1, forward strand.
TCTTAATATACTGTGACAATTTATTATAAATGTACTTAAAAGCATATTTAATATTCAAAACTAACATTTGAATTTCAAAAATAATAGCCTTTCAGATCATTTAAAATATTATATAATATATGAAAACATAAATTTCATTTTCTGGTAGGTAGTAGGCATTTTCTTTTCACTGTGGAAAGTATTCTAGAACACTTTCCACTTGGAAAAAAATATATTCTACTTCAGGTAATCCTTTCCTCCTTCTCAAATTAATTATATTAAACTATTTCAAAGTGAAATGTTCTCTGGAGATTATATTTCTCACACATTTCTTATGCATTTATGTACCTCCTTGTTGGCACATCATTTACTGAGAAACAATGGCCTATCTAGATATTTTGAAGGGGCGTGCCATTAATGCTGCTGCTGCTAAGTCCCTTCAGTCGTGTTAGGTAGCAGAATACCAGAACAACAACAACAAAATAATTGGCACATTGTTTCAGTCTATGAATGATCTTTAAATAGGTCTTCTTAAAAAACACCTACGCTGCACACACACATACAAAATCACCTGGTTGGCTTCAGAAAACCATCCATTTTAATGCAACTGATTATCTTGCTTTCCTCTCACACTACCTTAGGGTTACACTGGAATACATTGGAACATATCCAGAGGAGTTTCCTGAAAGCCTCTGCTCTCAATTACCACATACCTTTAGAGTTACCTAAATGTTAAGGCTACTTTTCCAGCTACTTTATCTCAAAATCTGTATCATAACCACACCTCTGCTTCCTCCTTAACTGTAACATAATCAGATTCCATGTAGAAAATAAGCTAGCATTCCTAATTTTTAAAAGAAAATTTAAAATACATTTTTTAGAAGTTTAATTACATGTGTTTTTTCACATGATGTTAGCCTTTAAAAAAAATATATATATATATATCTTTCATTGTACAAAGAGAGAATGGTAGAACTGAATTACAGTGAAGAAAATAAGCATCCAAACAATCTACAGATCCTAAACATAATAAGGCAGATAATTAAATCCAGAAATTATACATGAAAAAAATTATAAGTTCACCAAGAAGTTATAACACTATTCAGGAATCTAAATCATTTGAAATATTCACTCTTACCAACCAATTGTCAACTCAGTTTTTTTAATAAAATACAATTATCCTTTGTTAAAAAATTTTTTTAAGTAAAAATAAACATAAAATGAGACTGGAAAGAAGGAAGTCAAATACAGTAGGGCAGTCATTGATTGTAAATAAACTGCATTTGGCATTAGTCTTCACAGAATACAGAAGTAAATTTTAACATATAATATTAAAGAAAAAAATGACATGATTATATAGCTTTAAGAACATCAATGAACTCCATCTTCAGCAAAATGAGCTAAATTCTATTGAGCCCATGAATAAAATTAGATGTTGATTTTTAAAAACATATTCTAGGAAATACAAAGATGTCATGTGAACTGTTCAGTTGAAATAGATCTGTAATAAGATGAAGGGAGGCAGTATCATCATTTACCAATGTCCGAAGCACACAGTAACGTCATATAGTAAACTAGATCCATTTTAATTATAGAATACACAGATAAGATAGTACATGCTTATTATATTTTTAAAAGGTTGTATCTTATGACTGTTAAGATGATAAGCTTTAGGAACCTCAAATAGCAAGTGGCTAGGAATATATTTGTGATATTAACTATCAAAATAACTCCACCAATTTCATTCTCAGTCAGTCCTTTCTTCCCACCTCAATTCAATCCTTACAAATTGGTGATTTCTCTGAAAGACAACTGTGAATATGAATATCATAAAGCAGTAATGTTGATTGACATTAACAACCAAACATGAGTTTAAAAAAACACAAAGTCTAGCATACATTCCATCTTATTTTGTAGAAGCAAGTCTCATTTCTATAGATTAATAAAACTATAATCTCACTCTATGAGAGTTATATTCAATACCCTCATATGCTTTTAAATCTTAAGTGTTTTAGCAACTGGAGGAAATGCAAAGAATTTTAGGAACACATGATTGTTGGATATCAATCTTTAGTACGCTATGGCCAGTAGTGAGTTTGCAGCTGAACACTAGAACCTGTAGTTCTTTCGGTTGTGCAACAGGAGTCTGTGACCAGATAATTTAAACAAACACATTTTTTAAGATAAATTTTAAGACAATTTCATTTAGACTATTGCTAATTACAGCCTTAATAACAATAATTATGAATTATCTTCTCAAAATGTTCCCAAATAAGAGAAAGTTTGTTAAAGACATGAATTGAGAATTCCCATGAATTAATTGCTATTTTAGAAAAGAAAGTCAGAGTTTCACATAGCCTTTTATTTTTCTGATTAGCTAAACGAGTAAGCTTATAATGACCCTGAATATTAAAACACGGCATATCAACAGGACGCATGATTTTTAAAAAAGAATACAAATTCAGAATTTATTGTAGCAACATTTTTCTGTCAATAAGATGACACTTCTTAAAATCTACACTAATTTTCTTATAATCAAGTACTCTGTGTACAAACTCTGTCATACCAGTCTTTGCAAAAACATATTTATATTCTTTGACCATTAATATTTCAATGATACATTCAGTAAAGTGCTCTGAGTGAATAGAACACATATTCAGCAATATAAAGGAAATATACAAGTTTTACATCAGCAACAACCAACACTGTTGAAAAAAATATTCAAAATGTTAACCTTTCAGTTGTTTCACAGGGATGAAGATTTTTAATACATGTTTTAAATATAAGTCCACTGTATTCACATTACAACCCCAAATTAAACATTATTTCACTAACTTGTTTAAGAAATTTATGATAACATTTACTGATAACATATCATTTCACTTACTGAGAAATGGGAAGGTACTTTAAGTCACATGAAGAAATCTGACTCTTTCAACTGTGTTTAACTCTCGGCCAGGTAGCTTAGTGAATTTAATTTCCAGGAAAATATATCCCCCACTCCCACCCCCTCTCTATCTAGAAGATAAAAACAATGGGTATATGCTTAAAATAAGGGAAATTTAAGTGATGTTAACTGTTTAAAGACACTAAAATGTGTTTTCTAAGTCAGTTTTTAATCATCAGACATATGAAAAATACGAGATATTTCAAGTAAGCTAAAATGAAAAAACACTAGCAAAGCCTTCAATACGATTGTTTCATTTAAAAATATTTTTAAAATAAGGTTAAATAAGTCTTCTTTTAACACTAAAAATACTGTGTTGTACTGAGGTCTTTAAAGTTTTATTTTTTTTTCCTTGTTACAGTTGGAAGAAATATCTCTAAGGGCTCATTTTTTTTCTTTTAACTGACCATCTAAAATTTATTCATTCACTCACTTAGCAAAAACAGCACAGAGGCACCAATTGTTATATCCAGGTCCTGAGAATAAAGCTCTAGGTGACTTGAGTTCTTAGGATTGGTCAGACTACATGCAACCAGAATATGATTCTGTTAACAGAAGGCATATATAAAGAGGGGTTTCTCGAACCCAGGCTTTTGGCCAGGCTCCCTCTGTGGATACCTTGTTCTATGCTGCCGCTTCGCACGGGCACCTGCGGGAGCTGCCTGCCCCGGCGGCTGCTGAAGGCGGCGTCCGCGGGCGGGGACCGGGTGGGGCTCGCCTGCCGGTGCGTCCTGCGGGGGGACAAGAGAGGGACAAATCACACGATGAAACCCCGGAGGGCCCGGCAAAAATCCCTTACTTCTTCCTGCTACTATTAAAAGAGACATAAAACCCCTACGTGGGCCTTTCGAAGTAAAATCAAATTATCTTACTTGACGTGCATAAAATGGCTATGACCAAAAAGGGGCTAAAAGACAAGGAAGATTTCCGCCACAGACAGTGCTGCAGGATGAATTCCTGAACAGGGCAGAACTGAACACACTTCTTTTCCTAACTGTGTATGAAGCTGTGACTTGCTGTTCAGGTATCCATTTTCAGTAGTACTGGACGGAATGTATCTACTCACAGCCTCTGAATCTTAACAACGTGTGTCAATTATTTAAGAAAGGCTGCTAGACTGCTACGATTAAATCCATATAAGTGATGAGAGTAGTTATAGCTACAGACTTTGATAAGCTACCATTCACTTGCAATTTAGTTTTAAATAGGAAAAGTCTGAAAAGATATGTATAAAAAGAACCTGGGGCACATGCTATGAAATTTACTGGGGAACAGATCAAGATTACAAATATAAATTTAAGAAGCGTGGAGATACATTACTACTGTACTGGAGTAAGCTGACCTCTATCTGCTGTTATTCAAACTTTTTTTTTATATATATACTAAAGAACTTTAAAGCACTCTCAGAATTTTGTAAACAAAGATGAAAGACTTTTTTCTTCTAATTCCTCTTATACATTTTAAAGCAAATATACATTTAATTCCAGGCAATTTCTTATAAAGAATTTCACATAATTAAAAAAAGTATATATGAATATGCCACAAACAGATGGAAGGACGTAACACAGGCAAGTTTAGTTTTCAGTGATGGCTAGTTGGCAGGAAGTAGAGAAGAGAAGGTCACCAGCACAGTGAAGGCAGATGCAGGCAAGGGTGGATGTGGAGGGGTTTAAGTGTCACAAAGAAAGGATCAAGAGCTATGGTGCCGTAATGAGTGACAGTGTCGAGAGCTCAGGAAGGCACAACACCACAGCGACACCTGGAGGAGACACTGAACAGCGACCTTGTCAGGAGCGGAGAAGGTGGCGCGGACCCTCCGGGGGCAAGGTGGTGCATAGACAGTGCTCTGACACTAGGGTGCTCGCTCGAGCGGGAGCGAGCGGGATGTTTCCCCCTAAGGACTGGCTGATCAGTCGCTCTCGCGGCTGCGTATCCCCTTCTAGAAAGACATGGTGGGAGAACCCTAAAACATTAGGGTCAGAAAAGATCTTCAGTCAGCAGGTCACATTCACTTTGATACCAGCACATCTGTCCAAGGAAAACCTGGTTACTCGTACAAGACAGTGATTTTTAACACCCAGGAGCAAACCCATCACAATGTTACTGAACAGGACTTCACATCAAACCGACGCGTTCTTGGGAACGTGCACGCCCAGTGGTCCTAAGAGGACCCATCTGGGTTCCTCCAGGGAGACAAGCCCACAGGGCCGAGACTTCGGACTCCGGCGTCTTACTGAGCTGATCTCTGGTGTCTGGAACACAGCAGCACAGAGACCAAGACCTCAGTAAAGAGACTGGGGCTGCACGAGTGAGCACCATCAGAACAGTGAACCCGGGGACACTTCAAGCACTTGCCTTCACAAAGGAGCAATACACTCTGCGCATTCACAATGTTCATAATTGTACTCTGCAATAGGAAGTTCCTACCAAACAGCAAAGGGAAGCTGTCTTCTGAGGTTAATTTAAACAGATCAACAAATTAAAATGATATAAGGTAGAGAATGCTTTGCTTTTGAGCTGACTAAATGCAAGTGGCTGATATACAGATAAAAATACATCCTCTAATGCATAAAAGTATCAGAAAGGATATTTGTCCATATATTGACAGCTGTTTTAAATAGTGTTCAAAATTATTATGAAGCCAATCTCTAAATTAAGGATTAAGAATTAAAAACTGCTGTTTACATGTGAATAGATGTGTGTATATATTATATATATGCTTCTTTAAAACATACACATTTTTGCTTTATCATCTTTAGCATTTTAAATAAAGTGCACATTTAAAATACTAATCTGTATTATTTGTCATAGTCACAGAAGCCAAGAAATAACACTTCATCCTTTTGAAAACAATGCTGTAATATTCAATTAAGTAATTTAAAGTGGTGAGTCAAGAATCCATACTGATCACTACAGGAAGTAGTGACACATTAGTTGCCAAGTGCTTTATTCAGCTTTCATTTGGATTGACAATATTTCTCTTACGCAGAATGTCTTTTGCAGCTGTGATTATACTGATTCAGGGTATATCCTCTATTTTCAAACAATAAAATGGGAAAATGTCAGATTTTACAGCATAAAAAGGTACAGCTTAGGTATCTAATATGCATTTAACCTTTTGAGCTCTGGATTAATGCTGCATCAGACCCTAAGGCATATCCAGAAGCCTGGACAGTCATTTTGATTTCTGAGTTAATGGAAGAAAGCCTGGCATCACGTGTCAAAACTGTTCATTCATTCTGGATTAACTTCTTACATGAACTCAGCTCTACATAGTTAGCTTATATGGGAAGGATCAAGGTATGATCAAGTCCTTTCCAATGATAAATAATGAGGTTTTATCTATTATTCTTTAAAAGTCATTATCATGAGAATAAACTTCAACACTCCCTTGTACAAAATACACGCTAATGTGGTTTGAAAGTTTAATAATATAGTTTTTACCCTAGTCCAGACAAATTTCATAGATCTTGCAATTTCACTAAAATCTTGCTTCATTTCTTATTTAATTCATAAACTAAAAGAACTTCCTAAATGCAACCCGAAACGTGAATAAATTAGATGACTCTATATAGCCCGCCCCAAAGTAAATGACAAAAATATAAAAAGCACAGTTTGCTGGTTAGTGGTGAAGGCTTTGCATTTCCATTCCTGGTTAGGGAGCTAAGAGCTCCCATGCCTTGAGACACAGTCAAGTATCTATCTATCTATCTAATTTGCCACTTATTTTGTATAAATATAGAAAAGCAATTTCAGGGGCAAATAAGTGCAAATTCACTTCTCGATGAATGTTACACAGATCCTCCCAAGCACGAGCTTTCAGGGCCCAAGAATAGTGTGCCCTGTTGGGGGTTAATTACTCAGCACCAGGGCTGTTTTTCCTTTGAAACCAGTCACAATTCTCTCATGAACAAAACAGCTTCTGCTACCCGCCCATCTATAACTAGTATGGAAGCACAGACTCCGAGGAGGCGTGGAAACCATTCTGCCTGAGGATAAACGAGGCTGGATCACAGGAGAGGGGCAGAGAGGAGTGACAAGGCAAGGGCTAGAGAGACGGGCCAGGCTTTGGAGAAAGAGATGGTGGAGCCAAGGGGAGTTTCAGAGGAGAGGAAGGAGGGTGATTAGGAAATTCTGAGGTCCGGTAGTGAGATGGGAGGAAATCCAGACTTTTCCACGAAATGGGATGTACTGAGACAGTAAAGGTATCCGAGGGAAAGAGACCAGCAAGGAGCAGGACGGAGGATGGATAGGGAATGACTGATGGAGAAGGAGGGTGAGGGGAGCAAGTGTTCCTCACCGGGCATCCACATGGTGGCGTCCACACATGCCAGGCTCTAGCGTGTCTGCCTGTGTACATGCATGTGCTGTGGCGTACATATCACACATACACACATGTGTCCTTCTTTGCATTCTCACAACAGCTCTTCAAAGTATTATCATTCCTATGTTATAGATGGGAAAACTGGGGGCTCGTAGTGTGAATTGCAAAAAGACGAGTAACTAGCTTGATAAAGGCAGGACCCACAGAGCATATGAAGCGCCAACACGGCTCTCTTTTCTGTCTTTGAGATAGGACTGGCTTCTATTATCATGAGATGAAATATGGTAATATCACACCCCTGGGTGTACTACTGTTCATCTTGCAAAACAAAACATAAATGCATGTCCAGTAACAGATTGTTTGACAAGATTTAATAGAATTGTATTTTGAGAGTTTATAGGAACAAAATATATGGAAAATGGTATTTAATGAACATCAACTCTACTTCATATGTCTACACATAACATACTATTGAAATAAAAATAGTGAGGGTTCTAGAACAAAATATAATCCAATCTAACTGTAACTCCAGTTCACCGTCTCCAAAAGAGTTTCTAAATATTTACTGCTGAGTTCAACCCCTGCCTACTCTCTTCACCTAAAACTAGTGTTCCTCAAAGAAAGTTAATATTTCCCCACCAAAATCTTAGCTTGTTAGACATTTCTGTTGCTGCAAGGAGACTTGCAGTAAATTGCTTCTATTGCTGCTTAAAAAGAGAGTCCTTTTTAAAAATTACTTGGTAAAGGACATACATGAGGTACTTAAGGTCACCGTGGTTCCTCCCGTGGTGACTGCCTTTTTTCAGGAGCACCAGCACAGCATAACATGAATGCGTACGCAACTCTAAACACCAATCCTGGCCAAACATCCCCCAGTCAGGATTCAGAAAGCAGGTTCCACAAGAGGAAAAGTCCCCAGAGCAGGATGTGCAGCAGTGCTAACAGTCCGCAAAGCTCAACACACATGAGGTTGAAAAGATGCACATTTATTTACTAAGGATCCTCAGCGGGTCTGAAGCTCTACTTCAATGGTTAGGCATGTAAGTCAGAAATCAGTTCTGCCTTTCTTCTATCTAGAAATGGTTCTCATAGCTTTCAAAACATTTTCTTACACAGCTCTTCCTGAAAAGGTCACTTTTTTGAGGCCAACACAGGGCCTTAAAAGTTATGATCAGCACATAGCAAATTCTGCCTGAGGCCAAGATGGGTTGGTGTGCTGGGGCTCCTCTGGGGAGCCGTCAATTCCTGAGGCCAAGAAACAGTGTCCAGAGCGTTCATACTGTGGCCTCACCCACCTGTAGCTGAACATCAACTTAGAAGGTATCTTCAAAAGAAATGAGTGCTAACGTAAACCTAGAAAATTCAGGCCAATTCTTCTATTGTAATGATCTATTCATCAATTCCCTTGAAAGCTAAGCATGTGACTTATACTAATAAAAATCAGTGAAGAGCTTTAATTATAGTCAAACAAATTCAAATACCTAACAGGCCTGAGTTTTCTACATGAAACCTACAAGCAAAGTAAGTAATGAAAGAGTAATATGAATACAGCCCTTAAGCAAACATTTGAGACTAGGGGAATGGAATCCCTTCTCTTCTTACTGGAGGGAAGATCTGTGATTATCCACACACATGTGGTCGCTCAGAATGTAAAGAATCTGCCTGCAATGCAGGACACCCAGGTTCGATCTCTGGGTTGGGAAGATCCCCTGGAGAAAGAAATGGCAACCCACTCCAGTGTTCTTGCCTGGAGAATTACATGGACAGAGGAGCCTGGAGAGCTACAGTCCGTAGGTTGCAAAGAGTTGGACACAACTGAGTGACTAACAGCAACAACATATGTATTTAGTGTGGCCAGGCACTACGCTCAAATATCCCTCATCTGGAGGGAAACACGTTCAGTTGACTCTAGAATCATCTAACATTTTGTAAAACCGTATCTTACTGTCAAAAAACCTTGTTCGTTGATTCTGGAAAATGGCACATGGTAGACATTTAGCTAGTAATTGTTAAATGAATTAAAGAGGCCTCAATGGAATATAATAAATATGTAACTTGAGGAAAATGTTTAATCTTGTGAAAATAAATGGGAGGAACTTAAGTAATTTACAACCTGGTAAAGAGACTGTATTATAATTAGATTTATTGAGAGTAAAGAAAATGCAAACAGTTACACAATCAGTGTTTTCATGACATTCTTCTCATCTGTCATCTATCTAGCTAGCTAGCCATGTCTCCATTTCTCTGTCTGTCCACATACGTATGAATGTCTATTTCTCTGTCTGCCCACATATGTATGATGCATGCTTGTATACATGTATGTGTGTATGCATGTTGTTGTTGTTCAGTCCCTCAGCTGTGTCCAACTCTTTGTGACCTCATAGACTGCAGCACTCCAGGCTTCCCTGTCCCTCACTATCTTCCTGAGTGTGCTCAAACTCATGTTCATGTGTTGGTGATGCCACTCAATCATCTCACCCTCTGTGCCCCCCGCTTCTCCTCCTGCCCTCAATATTTCCTAGCATCAGGATCTTTCCCACTGAGAAAGCCAGTATTCTCATCAGGTGGCTAAAGCATTGATCAACAAAGTACTGAGTGAAAAACACTCACTCTTTCAGGTAATCTTGGTTTCTACTAGGCCATTATGGCAAACTAGGAATTCTGCAATGGAAAACAATCCCTTCTGAATTATCTTGATGTACTCACTTGCTGCTGCTGTGCTCTATGTAAGTTCTGAGTCTAAAATGTCAAAATTGCCTACTGTAGGTATCTTCTACAGTTTTTTGGGAGGAGAAAAAGTGGAAAATTCACTTTAAATTGTATATAGTGAGCTTCATCATCAGTCCTTCCAATGAATACTCAGGGTTGATTTCCTTTAGGACTGACTTGTTTGAACTCCTGGTAGTCCAAGGGACTCTCAAGAGTATTTTCTAGCACCAAAATTCAAAAGCATCAATTCTTCAGCACTAAGCCTTCTCTATGGTTAAACTCTAACATCCACAGGTGAACCTTGTCAGCAAGTGCTATCTCTGCTTTTCAATACGCTGTCTAGACCTGTCATAGCTTTCCTTCCAAGGAGCAAGCGTCTTTTAATTTCATGGCTGCAGTCACCATCTGCACTGATTTTGGAGCCCAAGAAAATAAAGTCTGTCACTGTTTCCACTGTTTCTCCATCTATTTGCCATGAAGTGATGGGACCAGATGCTGTGATCTTAATTTCTTGAATGGTGAGTTTTAAGCCAGCTTTTTCACTCTCCTCTTTCACTCTCATCAAGAGGCTCTTTTATTCCTCTTCATTTTCTGACACTAAAGCTGTATCATCAGCATATTTGTGGTTGTTGATATTTCTCCCAGAAATCTTGATTCCAGTTTGTGATTCATCCATCCTTGCATTTTACATCATGTACTCTGCATATAGGCTTCCCTGTTGGCTCAGAGGTTAAAGCGTCTGCCTGCAGTGCAGGAGACCCAGGTTCGATCCCTGGGTTGGGAAGATCCTCTGGAGAAGGAAATGGCAACCCACTCCAGTACTCTTGCCTGGAAAATTCCATGGACTGAGGAGCCTGGTGGGCTAAGTCCACGGGGTCGCAAAGAGTTGGACACGACTGAGTGACTTCACCTCAGCTCACTCTGCATATAAGTTAAATAAGCAGGGTGACCATAGCCTTGATGTACTCCTTTCCCAATTTGGAACCAGTCTGTTGTTCCACATTTGGTCCCAACTGTTGCTTCATTATCTGCATACAGGTTTCTCTGGAGGCAGGTATGGTGGGTGGTCTAGTATTCCCATCTCTTTAAGAATTTTCCACAGATTGTTGTGATCAAGAGTTAAAGGCTTTAGTGCAGTCAATGAGACAGAAGTAGACTTTTTTGTGGGGGGATTCCCTTGCTTTTTCTATGATCCAATGAACGTTGGCAATTTTATCTCTGGTTCCTCTGCCATTTCTAAATCCAGCTTATACATCTGGAAGTTCTCAGTTCATGTACTCCTGAAGCCTAGCTTGAAGGATTTTGAGTATTATCTTGCTAGCGTGTGAAATGACTGCAACTGTATGATAATTTGAACATTATTTGACACTGCCTTTCTTTGGATTTGGAAAGAAAACTGAACTTCTCCAGTCCTATGGCCACTGCCGAGCCTTCCAAATTTGCTGACATATTGAGTGTAGCACTTTAACAGCATCATCTTTTAGGATTTTAAATAGGTCAGCTGGAATTCCATCACATCCACTAACTTTGTTCATGGTAATTCTTCCTCCAGCCCACTTGACTTCACACTCCACATCTGGCTCTAGGTGAGTGACCACACCTTTGTGGTTATCTGGGTCATTAAGACCTTGTTTGTATAGTTTATCTGTGTATTCCTGCCACCTTTTCTTAATCTCTTCTGCTTCTGTTAGGTTCTTGCCATTTCTGTCCTTTACTGTGCCCATCTTTGCATGAAATGTTCCCTTAGTATCTCCAAGATTTTTGAAGTGATCTCTAGTCTTTCCCACTCTACTGTTTTCCTTTTTTTTTTTTTGCATTGTTCACTTAAGGCTTACTTTTCTCTCCTTGGATTCTCTGCAACTTTGCATTCAGTTGGGTATATCTTTCCTTTCGCCTTTGCCTTTTACTTCTCTTTTTTTCTCAGATATTTGTATGGCCTCCTCAGACAACCATTTTGTCTTTTTCCATTTCTTTTTCTTTGACATGGTTTGGTCACCACCTCCTGTACAATGTTACAAACCTCCACCCATAGTTCTTCAGGCAATCTTTCTGTCTTTATCTGTTTATCTATCTGTTCATCTATATATCTATTTCTCTATCCATCTGTGTTTTTATGTATGTACATATCTATTGAGGGTCTCCCTGGTGGCTTAGTGGTAAAGAATTCACCTGCAATGCAGGAGATGATAGTTCAGTCTCTGGGTTGAGAAGAACTCCTGGAGAAGAAAATGCAACCCACTCCAGTATTCTTGCCTCGGAAATCCCAGGGACAGACAAGTCTGACCAACCACAGTCCCCAGATCACAAAGAATCAGACAAGACTTAGCAGCTGAACCACCACTATTGCCACTCTTGGTCTATTTTATCTACCTGTCCATCTATGTAAGTATGTATTTATCTATCTATCTATTTCTATCTCTATAAGATGGGTATGTATCTATTTATTCAATGCCTCTGCAAAACTGAGTTTCTACTCAGCATTTTTTTTGGCTCCTGGGATGCTTGCTCCATTGTAAGTTAAGTTGCCTACATAGTCCATATCACCGTAGATCATTAGCCAGAAACCAATTCAACCTCCTCTTCATTCACGATGCTTGATGTGACTAATACCTACTCATTTTTCTAACCTCATCTAAGAGGTACTATCCTCTGGAAAGCTTTCCTTTTTCTGTTGCTTGCTATTTTATTCTTTAAACTGGACACACAGCTTGGCACATATTTATTGACTGCATGGATCACTGAATTGCAGTTTCCCTGTCCACCAAGTTTCCTTCTTGTGACAGGCTTGCCGGTCTTTCCCATCTACCCCTGGGTCTTTCAATCCACTTTCCAGAGTGTTGTTCCACTGATCTACAACTTTGGGACAAAGACCAATCATGTGGCGGGAACTGCCGTGGCTCAGGGAGTAAAAGGTAGAAGTTAAAATCCTATACCACAGCGTGTGAGGTCATCTATAGCAATCTCTAAGAATTTCTCCCATTTTGTTTTCAACCTCTCTCCCATCTCCTGAATCGTCCCCAGTAAGCATGAGTTCCACAAACTCAAGAGGGCACTTCAGTGCTCAGTGTTTTCACATGCTGTTCCTTTCTCACAGAACACGCTCCTCTTGACACCGACTTTTACACACCTTGATTAGTTCACCTAATCTCACCTGCAGCCTCTCTTTCTCGTTTTCTCACTATGCCTCGTGTCACCTCTATGGCAGCTGTGACACCTGAATGCATGTATCCACTTACATCTATGTCACCCTGCACATTCTCAATACTGATGGGATGAGTGCATATATGTTAATTGGATTTTCGGTGTTTCTTTTTTACAGCTCTGCAAAAATTCTGTCGGTATCTTGAACCTAAAAGCACTTTAAAGTTTTGTAAAAAGTGCAAACAAAATATAAGAAATCACTTAATTTCTACATTAACTTAGCGAGTATCTTAAGTTGTAGTTATGAGTAGACTCAGATTACACATCTGTAGAACAGATTTTAAAGAAGATGGCATCATTTGGATAAATAACAGACACTCAAAATACTTGCATATTTCAGGTAACATATTCATCAGTAACATTTCAATCATCTCAGAAACAAAATATTAATGTCTTAATATGTATATAGGACTACACTGCAGTTAATCATTTTTTAGTGATCAGAATGATCACTAAGAGAAATGCATGAGACTTTTCTTAAGCCCTAAGACTTAGGAGGTTGCCTTCAAACTATCCATCTCTCATTTTTTGAATGAGGCTATCCCCATGTAGGAGATTTCTCACATGTCTCTCTAAGCATCGCAACTGTGTCTCAACACCAATCTTGTAAAATGAGAGAGGAGGTGCCCCAGAACATCTTAGTGAAACAGAAGATGCTGCACAGCACAACAGCAAGCCTACCTTTCTGCATCAGAGGCAGTGCCTTTCCTAGTCTGGCTTTGGATGCTAGTCTTTCAGACTTTCTGGAGTGCCTGTGGAATGAAATGTTAAAGAAACACAAAACATATGATGAATCGCGCTACAGTCATCTGCATCTTGTACAATGATAAAAAGCAATCGACACGGAAAATGGCAACTATTTTACCTAAATGGTTTTGTCAGTTTGTACTTTCTTAAAATAAAACAAAAATGAGAACTGGTGTTGTGCAGAAGACACAATTTCCCACCAGGAGGCACAGAAGCTGACACCCCACCAGTGTAGACAAGAAAGTCTACAGTCCTGATGTCAAGGAGACTGCTGCTGGCAACTGAGGTGGAGACAAACTCAATGGTGAAACGCAGTGACAAGAAACATGACGACAGCGTGGTTTAGGCGCTGAAAGACCACACACGGGGGAAGTACTCTCCACCCTGAAAGTCTCAAACCTGGTGCTACAAGGATGTTTTCCTTTGCTTTTTTTCTCCTCCAAAAATAGCTCTAGGGAAATGTGTTTGACATAAAGAAAACTATTTAACAATCAACTATTTAAATTATTTTTAAAATTATCATATACTTTTGTAGTTGTGTAGTATTTTAAAAAGCTAATCATCCATCGCAAACCAAAGAACTAATAAAGACTGCAATTTACTCTATATTCTAAAAGTACTTATGTATATTGAACATTTGAAACTTGAAATGAATTTCCCACAGAAATAATGCTTATACATACAACTGACCTCCCCAAGGCAGCTTACATACGTCTATCCTAAAATGTGTCTGGATTACAATATATTTGAAATAAATACTGTGGTCAAGAAGCTCACTTATTTAAAAAAAAAAAAAACAGAAACTATAAAAGCAATAAAGTTTATCCTGGAGAAGAGAGTTCTCCAGTATTCTTGCCTGAAGAATTCCATGGACAGAGGAGCCTGGTTGGGGTACAGTCCATGGGGTTGCAAAGAGTCGGACACAACTGAACGACTCTCACTTCAGATAACTGGTTGCCTACAATATATTTTTATTTTCTGATATCCTTTCCTTCCAAAAATGTTAGGAGAAAACTCTGTTTTTTTTTTTTTGAGATGTTATTGGCATATATCATTATACTAGTTTCAGATGTGTGACATAATGACCACCCCAATAAGCCTGGTCTATATCCATCATCACTCAGGTCAGAAATTTTCTTGTGATGGGAACCTTTAAGATCTAGTCTCTCATCTCTATTCTTTTGCTATACTAATGCCAGATGCTCTAAGTGTCCAGCACACGTCCAGTTCTGTCAGGCCCAGGGGTGCAGGAGAGCAGAGGAGTCCTGAGCACATGCCTGTGATCAATGAGGAAAGTCACTGATAAAGTTTTCTCCTGGAGCAGAGGGAAGTACCAGGTGCAGAGCAGGAAGTGATCCGAAGGGAAGGCAGAGGAAAGAGGTCTGCAGATCCAGGGGCCTGAGCTCTAAGCAACATGTGGTCCATCATCTGGGGAAATTTATACTTGGCCCCAAGCTTCTCTGGTGGCTCAGATAGTAAAGAATCTGCCTGCAATGTGGGAGACCCAGTTTTGATCCCTGGGTCAGGAAGATCCCCCGGAGAAGGAAATGGCAACCCACTCCAGGATTCTTGCCTAGAGAATTCCACGGACAGAGAAGCCTGGTGGGCTACAGTCCATGAGGTCGCAAAGAGTCAGACACGACTGAATGACTAACACACATTTGGTCCCAAGAGTGTCTGAGGACCGAGAGAGCCAGAGTCTCTTGTCCTCTCTGAGAAGCGTGAGAGCCAAGTGAAGACACAGAGTTTCAGGCCAGTTCCTGAAACTCACAATCACTAAGGGTTTTCATTCACTCATTCACTCTCTCATTCATTGAACAAATACTGTGTTTATATGCCAGACGCTGCTCTAGCTGCTTGGGTTATGCCTGTGAACAAAGTAGACAAACTTTCTGCCCTCGAACAGTTTGTGTTTTATGGTAGAAGACAAACAATAAATGAGAACCCCTCAAACAAGTAAACTGTATAACATGTCAGATCAATAATGAGAACAACAAGAAAAAGTCAATCAGGGAAACACAGTTCAGGACGTGCCGGAGGGACAGGGTCTCAGATAAAAGCAGGTTGCAGTTTGAAGGAAGATGCTCTGGAAGGGTGTGTGGGTGCAAAGGGCAGGACCAGAAGCACTTGGCAGGCTTTGAACCAGCTTTCTACATCCCTGCAATGAAAAGGTGAGGAGCACTTTAGACCTTCTCTGCTTTTCTTCGATCCCTAGTCATTGCTACGAATTCAATGGAGATTTTATTTCCTCTATAAAATTTCAACTGTTCCTCTTCTCATCTCTAACATTTAATGGGCTCACATGTAAGACTGATCATCACAGTACCTGGTGATACTGATGATGACAGCGCTGATATTAACAATATCACTATCTACTAAGAGCTTGCTGCCTTTTCTCATCTAAGCTCTCCAACCCAGTGAAGGCATACTTCACTTTCATCCTTTTCAGAAGGAGACTGAGGCTTGCAGGGGTGAAGCCAGTTGCTCTTACATGGACCTTGCATGTCAAACCATGATGTAAACCGAAGAGTCTATAATCTCAGTATCTGTGAACATGTTGCATCTGTGGCATAAACGACACTGGATCGTGGTAGCTAAAAACACGGATCCTAGAGCCAAACTGAGTTTATTCCCCACCCTCTTTCTGAATGATGAAAGAGAGATTTTGGTTGGGTGATTTTAGTCAATTTACTCTAACTTTATGTGCCTCAGGTTTCTTCTATTTGCAAAGTGGCAAAAATACTATCACCTCACAGATTTGCTAACTCTAAATATGTCAATATCACTATTTGTATTATAGTATTTGTAGTATGACATAGAATAAGGATTTTAGTTTTAGCATTACTTAGAATAGCAAGAGATCAATGCTACAAAAGTATTATTTAACATGATAATAATATGTATTTGTTTCCCTAAAGTAAAAACTCTTCCTCATCTATAAGAGTATACAATCTACAAAGGTTCATGTGTCTAACTTGTGTTTTTGCTTTTGTTTTTAACCCTCTATTTAAGGATGCCCCCTTTTCTCTTCAAATGCTAGACAATTACTTATTGAAGATTCTTCTAAAGATTTCTACAAAGGATATGTCTTTATAATTTTTCTAACCACTTAAAAGAATCCTGGAGTTAAGTTAAAATGACATACACTTAAGTGTAATAATTCAGTGTAAAGCAAGAATAGAGTAGAAAATAGAAAACTCGACTGTCTTTTCTCTGAATATATTGCACATTGTAAAGACAGATTTTTCTTGGAATAGTTTTGTGATGTGTAGACATGCTTGTGCTTAATTGCCCAGTCTTGTCTGACTCTTTGCAACCCCATGGACTGAGGCTTGTGCGGTTCCTCTGTTCATGGAATTTCCCAGGCAAGAATACTGGAATGGGTTGCCATTTCCTACTCCAGGGAATCTTCCCAATCCAGGGATTGAACCCACATCTCCTTCATTGGAAGGCAGATTCTTGACCACTAGTGCCACCCGGGTTAAAACCATCAATTTATATTCATGTACTGTTTTCCTGAACCTACTGGCCACAGAATCATAAAAAGGATCACAGTGAAAAGAAATGCCTTCTACCTTACACCATTCTTTCCTAAGTTCCTTATCGGTATCGTGTCTGGGTTATACTGTAACATCAACACCCAGCACATAGTAGCTTCTCATTAACTGTATGTTGAATAAATAGGTGGTTTAAAAAGTAGCATTTTGAGTATGCTACTGGAATTTAAGAGTCTAAAAGATTGTAACAAGTAAAAATCTAACTAGGATTATACAATTCAGCTTATATCAATCAATTTAGATACACACTGTTTTCTGATCATCAGTATAACATAAAATACCATATATAAGAAAAGCATTCTGGTTACTGCCTTACGCATAAAGAAGAGTTATCACTACTGGCCCAATGCATGTTCATCATGATGCAACCAGGCAGCATGGACTCAGTTTAGGATCTAAAAGGATGTCAGAATTCAGCTAATTCATCTATACCCACATAAATCTATAGAAAGGGAAATGAGTCCCAGGAAGGTTTTGAAGGAAATACAAGCCACAGTCAATCGGTGAGGACACTTTATCAAGGCCCACGATCCTGCCCCTCTGCCATCCAGCAACTCTGAGTGATTTGAAATTCATTGAAGGGATCCCTCAACAAAATCAAGTAAAAACTGATAGCATTTCCATCATATCTTAGCTATTTTGGGTTTTAACATGCATTTTGTTACATTAAAATTTTTAGTTATCTTTTATTATTCTTAAAGAGTACTATTTGGTTTAGGTATGCAAGAATCAGAAAATCCTCAGTTTGTTCTTTTTTGTTTGTTTTTTGTTTTTTTTTTCTTAATCACAACTTATAGCTGTAAGATTCTGTGCCCAGTTTTTAGGGCACAAATGTGGTTCTTTAAAAGCTATAAAGTTCTATTCAAATATGTTATAACAACAATTATCATATCATTAAGTGGAAGCAAGAGAAATAATCAAAAGAGTGAGGGTGTTCCTAATTAAAGTTAATTTTCTGGAAGTCTTATTTTCAATTATCATTCTCTATTAGATTAAGTGTGAAGATTCATAAAATGTACTAATGAAATGAAAGGCAATTGTTAAAAATCTGTCTTTGTGATACTTTCCTTTCCTCATCAATAACTAGGTTCAGTTAGAACAATTCCCTGAAGACATTGATAAATACCACTTTTCTAAAGATACTAAAATTCTATTAAAGTGCAAAATTAACATGCTAATAAAATGAAAATATAATAGGTTCTGCTTTGGGGAATAATAAGTTCTACTACATAATGTTTTAATTATAATTAACACTGATGTCATAAGAATATTTCTGTATATATTCTGGTTGACTCTCCAGATGGTCTGATGTGAAATGCAAATCTCCATCATCTTGTTTCCTCATAATTTTGGGAAGAAAATATTAAATTTAGGTTAAGAATCTACTTAAGCAATGTTCATATGCAGTAAAGATGGACACATACAATTTAGATACATTTACCCTTTTGCTTATTATTGATATTTATGTATTGACTACAGCTATTAAAAAGACTAAGTATTTTAGTATATGAGTATATTTCATTCCTTTAAAGAAAAACATTTTTGAAAAGCATAGATAATAAATGTTATGAAGCAAACAGAAATGACTAGTAATATACTGAATTTACAAGTGGTTCTACATTAACTACATCTACACTGCAAAAGTATCATGAATTCTGGAAGTGGAAAAGTGGATAATTTCTTTATCCTAGAAATATTTTCAGTGGAGAAAGAAGATCCATCCACTTTGAATAAGAGGAACCACATGATATTTTTGGTTAAAAATTCCTTGGCAAGTAGCTGCTTCCAAGTTGCAAGTGTGGGCAACTATAGAAATCTTGTTACTTGGAAAAGAAATTGGAACTAGAATAGCAGAGTAATTCAAGAATTAATCTTTAACTCAGTGGGATACTTTACTTTTTCTAATAATTAAACTCTCAAAAAAAATAGTGTTATTCCATTTAATATTTTCCATTTTATCAAAGTCACATCAATAAACTGCATCCTTAAAAACATCATATAGAAAAATATGTACACGCATGCAAAAAATATTTTTAATGGAACATTAGAGTCAGTACTTTCAAGATAGTGAAGCATTAAAATACATCTTAAAACATACTAAATAAGAAAATATTCTATCAACTCACATTTCTAAGAATGGTCACTATCTATTTTTAATGTATTTAAAAAGAATATATGTGTCTTCCTGAAAAAACATTTACTAAAAAGTAATTTAGATGATAGTAACAATGATAGTAATTTATATTTGCCTTTCACATTTAAAGATGACTGATTCAACTGTGAGCACTGAATTCAGAAACTTGACAATTCAGAGGTCTATTAAAATACATTTTTTCTATCTTGCTACTCATAAATTTTGGTTAAATATGCAGCCATAAGTAGCTCTGAATTTTATAAGAGAATTATGTATACACAGGTTCATAAAAGCTACTATTTATATATTAAAATAATGCCATTTACAAAGAAATGCTTTGTTATTGGAAAGGTGATTCTTAGAAGTTTAATATTAGTAATAAAACTACAAGAAAATGTACACTAAACTTTAAGGTAAAAAAAAAGCTAAGGTTACAGATTTACATTTTTTTTTCCTCATCATTGTTTTTAAAAAATCCTACAACTTCAGGAAAATTTTTCAATCTAGATAAACATGTTTCCATGTTAATTCCAAATAAAGCTATTGTACCACTTGAAATGACATCAATATTTCTTATTGTTGAAATTAAATTATGGAGAAATGGTACATTAAAAATTGTGTGTGCGTGTACACACATCATGTGAAATAAGATGGCAAATCAATGCTTTCTAACTCACCAGCAAGCTCTCTTAATCAAATATTTACTTCTTGTATTACTATGCTGTTTTCAAAATAATCAAGTATGCAGGACATCCAATGACTGATAATATAAATTGTCACTGATTTTAGAATATTTTTTTTAAGTTACCCATTTCCTAGTGCAAAATTTATCTGGTGGCAAATTCTTATGAATATTCATTATCTCCAAATCTGATGCCATGTTCACTTCATTTGCAAATTTTTCTAAATAAGTAAATAAAGCTTATAAGAGGTAGAAAGGAAAGCAAGCATTAAGTGTTTGTTAGGGTTACCAATGGATTGTTTTTTACAACTGATACAGTAATTTCTCTCTCATTTTTATGGGTACTTGTTACTCATATTTTAATAAAAGTATATTTTAAATACTATAAATAATATTCTGTTCCATACAGTAATAAATCATAGGATCAAGCCATTTAAAATGTATTTCCCTTTGTTGAACCCAGAACTTACTTACAAATAAATTATAATAACAAGTAAAATATATGCTCAGAATTACTTATTAGGAATAAATTATTACTTATTAGAAGAGTTTCATTTAATAATCCTATCTAAAAGGACTATTTCTGCTTCTAAAATCTACCTTTACAATGATATATACAATCTATTAAACCAAATGTCATAGTTAATTCAGGTTGTTGAAAGACAACTAACTTTCAACTAATTCTCATCTTATATATGTTAAGAACTGGAATTATTATTTGGATTTCCATGTTGCTCATTCCAAACCCAGTTAAACTTATGTGTTATTCATTACAAAGACCCTCATACTTGATTGTCTTATACTGTAGCAGTCATTATATAAAATGAAATCCACAACAGCCTTTCATAAAAGGAAATTTTATCTCCTTGGTGTCCATGACACTATTTTTCTTAAACACTGCTGTGATTCTAGCCATTAGAACAGTGCACATAAGTAAGCACACAATATTTGCTGAATGGATGAGCAGCACTATGGATGCACATTTTAAAATTCAATTTACATTATTATTTTATATTCTTATTTCTAATAGAAATCAGACAGCAGTAGAAAACATTAGATTTAAATTCCAAATATGTAAGTCATATTAAGGTCTTAAAGATTTAAGCATAATAACATATTTGAAAAGTCTCCATAAATATCATCTTGGGGTCCAACATTTGTAAGGTGACTTATTCATTTTTTTCTGAGTGATGATGTTTACTTTTTCTTTCGAATTGTAATACTGACGATATCTTGACAATTTACAGATACAGAAGATAAATCATATCACTCTTAACTAAAGGTACAATTACTTTACTATATACACACATACTAAAAGATAAATTAATAAAAACCTGTGTGCTGGCATGACTCCATATCTGAGATACTCCATCTGCTTTTCTGCTTAATAAATGTTACCAGTGTGTTGACTGAATTTCTGCTTCACCTGAAGTAAAACCACCAAAACGCCCGCAGCCTTTCATGGCCAGTTGGGAAAAGATATGTGCTATGTATAACAACTGTCACAAAATAGGAGAATGGGCAAACTCTTATACAGCCCAGAAGGAAAACAAAGCAAGGGAAAAAAACCGCGGCACTTACGACATCACAGCACGGAGTGGGTGCAAAGCACTGATGTTATTTTCAAAAACCTACCTTGATGACTGACCCTAGCCCTTGACAATATTTGGCTTAAAAACACAATATTCATCAAACAGGTAAGAACAAGGTATTCTACTTTAAATCAAGGAATATATCCAAAAACCTAAACTTCATCATTTACAAAACAAGATGGTGAAGCTCAAACATCAATCAGGACAACAAAAAAAACCAGGCTCTGTGATAGTCTTTAAAATATCTTAAAGCACCTGAGAATTTTAGTCAAGTGTAAACAAAAGCAATAGTTAAATCTGTTTCTAGAAAACTGAAACCCTGAAATAAATGCTCATTAAAAGAAAATTTTCCCACTGGACCCAACTTTCTTTGTTTGAACCATGCCCTGTGCATTCCAGTTTCATTTCAGAAAATATTCTGAGGTGCTTCATCAGAGGTGGACACATTCAGTTTTGGAATCTCCACCTCTTGGGCTCTGCCCCCTGAAAGAAGGCATAGTAACCACACGGGTCTGGCTACCCTCCACCTGGTGGCCTGGCAGCCTCTGGAAGCCACTTGTCTGGGAGGAGGAAGTACCTGTCATTCTCCGGAGACGCATGCTGGATTTGAATCCTGGGGCTAGGAGGTCGTCTCCTATCTAGGGAGGGGGACCATCTACCCCTGTTTGCCCAATGAACAAGACAGGAAAAAACAGGACATTTAGTAACTCCTAAAGTAAAAGAATATATGGAACAAGAGGACTGGAAAGGCACCCCAGAAAGGCAAAGTGTAGGCTTTTTGCTCCATAATGTATTCTTCAGTTTTACAAGCCTTGGAAAGATAAATGATAGTGCTGTAAGAAAAGAAAACTGGTAGCCTTATATGTGAAAAGAGAAACTCATTTGGGAAGATGTCTGAAATATAGTAAGTGTATTTTTTTTTTCTTTTCAATGTGGTTGTGTATGTTTTCATATCTACAGACATCCATCTATGTATATGTACATATATATAACTTTACATATATGTATATAAAACTTTACAAGTATGCATGTTTAAGAATCTAGCAGATGTTGAATAAAATAGATTTAAGAAGCTGCCAGTGTTTACTTGATACAGTCTTGAAATTACTGGATTAAAGTGGCAAAGACGAGGTATATGCATTTGATACAACGCACAAGAAATAAACGTGCTCTCTAGTGTAGAAACGATGACAGGAAGAAATAACTCACGGAAATGTACTAGTGATGTAGACACAAGTTTCCTTGGGAAAAACTGAGGGTTAATAATTGAAATTAAAATATTGTGAACAAAAACCACTGATGTATAGAAGTGGGAAATGTAGATAAATGCCACAGTAAAATAGCATTACCTCTAAAATAATCTGCTAATCTTAACTTGCAGAAGAATCTATCACTGAGTTATGTTTCAGCATTTAGAAGAATACTAATTCTTTATGATTAACAATCAAATAAATGTTCAAAACCTGGTTCATTTTGTTGTTAAACTATCTTAAGTCTGTGTAACTAGAAATTACAAACAACTGGGCAAATACTGAAAAGGGGCGGTAAGGGACCAAACAGCCCTATTTTGGAAATTTTAATAGATTAGATGTGCACATTGCAAGCAGGATAATTCCTCTGCATACTGGCTTCCTCATATGTAACAAGGAATCACTGAATGATGTTTAAGACTCACCTAACCGTAAGATTTTACAAAAATCCGAAGAAGGCCAGTCGCAGTATCTTTTAAAAGCCATCTTTCTTTGCCGTTAATAACTTGGCTTCCTGGATTTATCAGACAATCTGCACAAAAGCAGCAGAGGGCTACAGACACGACCAGGATAGCCTTGGTCAGCAGGCGCTCATCTCTGAGAGCCTCCGGGAGTCTGTTCATCATCTCTCAGCTTTGGACAGATTCAAGGAGGGCTGTGCACAGTCGGTATAACAAGAAGACATACTTGGTAACAGAATTTGGGCAGAAGACAAAATTGTGTGGCGTGGCCTCTGTCACGTGTTACATGTTTGTGAAATCAAAAATAAATTTGCATTCAAGTGAGTTAATTATTTTAAATGATTTAAATAGCTGGTCAATTCAGTTGGAATGCTTGAAAAAATATCTTTTCACTGACTTTTGTCTGCAGACGCAATAAAGAAAAATAATTCTAACGTTTTTTTAAAGAGAATTACAGTTATAGTGTTTTCTACATGAAATTGTACTCAGTCATGAGAAAGCTTAAGGTGTTCTTTGAACATACACATTAGAGTCATTATGATTTTCTTTAAACATTTTTGAAGGAGTAAGTAGTATTCATTTGACAGGATTATGATTAACCTTGCTTCCTGAGGCAAAATTCCAGTCCTTGTGTTTATTTAAGTGCAAAAATTAAAGAAAATGCTATAATTATGAAACATGCAAGGAAAGCCATGAAGAAGAGAGACGTACATTTAGAAGCAAGCCACAGTGAATGCAAGCTATTAAAAGGGAAATTCTGAAGAAACATTTAGCATCATACATTTATATCTGTACACTCAAAGTCCTTCTGAATATGCTGATATGTAGTCCCAATAAAAGAAAGGTTTGCTTTTCCCTTGTATCTTGGATATGATAAGAGCAGGATCAACTTATACCTATGCTTTCTCTTAAAGATCAGAGATTACCTAAGTTTTAATAACATACATTTATGAGCATTAAATATACTGTTTTATAACATTAAAATGTGTGCAACTTCTTTCTCTGTTCCTCCTGTCAAACAGATGAAGAGGATCAAAGTTAGAATCTTTCTTCGTTATTACTGAATGAAACACCTTCCACATCCATTTTCATGCTAGAAGTGAAAAATGCAGGCTACGCGGGGGGCAATCACTGCAAACCCGAACTAAAATAGCTGCTTCTTGATTTCTCTTTCCAACTCATCTTGCCTGCAAGTTACATTAATAATGCTTTAATCTCAGATACTTTAAACTTATTAATTCAGGAAGTCTGTTTGCTGAGAGCTCATCCTTTTCACCAGGTAAGGCAATGGCACCCCACTCCAGTACTCTTGCCTGGAAAATCCCATGGATGGAGGAGCCTGGTGGGCCGCAGTCCATGGGATCGTGAAGAGTCGGACACGACTGAGCAACTTCACTTTCACTTTTTACTTTCATGCATTGGAGAAGGAAATGGCAACCGGCTCCAGTGTTCTTGCCTGGAGAATCCCAGGGACAGGGGAGCCTGGTGGGCTGCCGTTGATGAGGTCGCACAGAGTTGGACACGACTGAAGCGACTTAGCAGCAGCATCTTTTCACTGGCCTCAGAACAGGGGGCAAAGGTCATTCTGATGGCTGTGGGACTGAAGGAACAAGCTGCAGAGGGGATCCCTAAATAAGGGTCTACAAAATTTTGTTTGGCTTTGTTTTGGCAGTGATATCAACTATGCACAGCACAGAATAAATAATGAATAAATATTTGCAAATATTTAAGTAGATAATAAAGAGGATATGATTTAAGATTTGGGGGTAATACTGGTAAGAAATAATGAGAAACTAAACTAAGAAATCAATATTGGTAATGCAATATAAGGACTTAGAACTGACTGTCCTCAGTAAGCAATCAAATGGTTCTTATGTTGGGGCTTTCCTCCACCATGGATATAGTGATATAGTGAAGTTGCTCAGTTGTGTCTGACTCTTTGCGACCCCATGGACTGTAGCCTACCAGGCTCCTCTGTCTTTGGGATTTCCCAGGCAATAGTCCTGGAGTGGATTGCCATTTCCTTCTCCAGTGGGTCTTCCCAACCCAGGGATAAAACCCGGGTCTCCCGCATTGCAGACAGACACTTTACCATCTGAGCCACCAGGGAAGTACCTGAAACCGAATGCAGTGTATTCAAATGTGTAACTAGTATTTATGCTCGCATGTGTACACAGCTTTCAGTGGTGCACAACTCTTGGCAGAGCGGCGTTAGTTACCTGAAAGAGAAAGTATCTGGGGATGCAAATCCTTCATCCCATAAGTAGCACACATAGAAAGTATCTGTGAAGTTCTGGAATATTAGAAACCAAACCTGACCGAAGGAGAGAATTGATTACATTTATTTTTATGGTCTATTCCCATTATTCATGGAGTTCTTTAAAACATTTTCCCCAAAACTATTGCAAATTAAAATTAATATAGCTACTTACATTTTGGAATAAGTTTTATCTATTTCAATTCAAGTTAACAGTTGTTAAGTTTTAGGCAGGAACTTCTTTATCTTAGGCCTCGTGTTTTCACATGGAGGGACATTCTTTCAAGTCCTGCCTTGGGTGTCTGTCCACCACAGGAGGGAGTGCGAGAGACTTTGTGTTAAAGAATGAGGCACAGATTACTTAGCCCTCTCTGATTTCCTCTTTAGAAATCAGTCTGCAAAACAGCAGCCTCTTGCTGAGCCATCAGGAAGCTTATGGCCTGAAGGCTAGCTCCTAAACTTGTTCACTGTATTTATGGTTACGATTAGATCTCCCACCTTGCAGTTCCTGGGTCTAGTTCAAAACTGGACACAGACTTGGGAGCAAAAAATAGAGAGTGTTTTTTAAGTGCCCTCAAATCCCCAAATTGAGCATTTACTAAGTAAAAAAAAAAATAATAATACTATTGCAGCAAAGAGCAAGGATGAATCAGATATGATCCCTGGCCTCCAGGAGGAAAATCTAGTGAAAGGAGAAAAATGCATGCCTAAGTGAAATAGAAAGTATTTAATACTATGTGAATCCAGAAAAGAGCACCGATAATTCTGCTTGGCAGAGAAAGGGAAGTGGGAGGGGGAGAGGGAGGGAGGTTAGGAGAAGTTCTACAGGAGATATGGTTATTTGACCCTCCTTATGAAAAATGAGAATAAAAACAGAAAGAAAAGAGCATTTTAATTGTAACAGAAAGACAACTTCATATGAAAACTAACAATGATTAGTAGAGTTTATGAGAAATTTAGGGGGCAAGAAAGAAATTTAGGGGGGAAGTGGAGGCGGACTTTAGCATAATCAAGGGGAGGATCTGTTTTGAAGATTCTTGAAGGAGAATTGATAGGACTTCCTGTTACATTCAATGAGACAAAGGAGCAGGAGACGTATTTCTAGACTATGTGGTTAGATGTTGAATTTGTCAAAGCACAGGGATGTGTCAGAAAACAAAGCATTTTGCTGTCAAAGGGTGTGAGGGGAGACAGTGAATTTGATGCCCACAGGGTCTGCCAATCACTGAGGAACTTAGGCATTTTCAGGGGACGGTCCAGCTACAGTGGACTGTGGTCCTTATATGTATTACTGTGGAAACTTTTGATAGACATTAAATTTCAGAGATGGGATGGGGAGCAACAGAGGAAAGGTGAGAGGGAGACAGGGGGAAAAGAAACCTGTAAAGGAGACTGACTTGACATGGAGGCGTTAGGGAATTTGTAGAGTGCTCTTGAGAAAGGGAAGATTCTAGAGGCAACAGTGACTGTAAGATGTTGTAAAATGCTGCTGGGCTGGTAGAGGCCAAGGTAACCCATGGCAGGGTTTTAGCAAAGTGGCGGGACTGCAGAACTTTCTGGGAGGTACAAAAAGGAGGTGGCAAGTATAGACTACTCTCGGATGGACTTTAGCAAGGCTATGGTTTCTGTAAATGGTTGAAGAAGATAAAGCATCCAAGAAAAGGACTCATTTTCCAGTAGCTCTAAAAATCAGTGTTTCTGGATACACGACATTCTGTTTGAAAATCTGGGAAAGAAAAGGCTAGGAGCAGACATGTAACTCACTCGTCAGGGACAAGGGGGAAGTGATGACCTCAAGCTGACCTTGACACAGAGGAAGGAAGGTACAATGACCTTGACCGGACCTTCTTGTAAACATGCAGTGGTATTTGCTAGAGAAAAGATGAAAGCAAGCCATTTCTATTAGACATCTTCAGTTGGGTATATCCAGTCTTTCTGGTTATCTTTCATTGTAAATGAACCCCAAATTTCTTGACTTATGAGTCATGACTGGATGGGGCTAAGGGTAATATGTATTTTCTCTAGTTATGTAATCCACAGAATACATAACAGAGGTGCTCAAACATGTAAACAACTTCCTTTGAAAACAGGATTTCTATTGGCTTATATGGAAATTTCTCTCTTAATCTGGGCCAAACCATCCTCCTATGGAAGCAAAGGTCATTCTGATGGTTTTGGAGCAGTTCAGGAGAAGAACATGCTAATTGTGCCTGCTGCTCCTGTATCTTGGAATCATTAGGGACGTGTGATGGTGGGTGTTGACTCAGCTTTAACAATTTCATGCTTTGTACTAATACAGAACTTGCTTTGCTCCCAAGCTTAGTGAGGAAACTTCAAAAAGCCTCCTAAGTAGGTAGACACCATAGAAATGGTCATCGAGATGGCTGAGAATTAACAAAACTGCTTCACCTCAACAGGTGATAAAGCTGTGGAAATGTGGTGCTATCTCAAGAAAATGAAATTGTATTTCTAACAACTTTTCTATAGCATTGTGTCTACTATGTACGTTATCAGGCGTTAACCAGCTCTCTGCTCCATCACAAGAGCTAAGTAATCTGGAAAACCCTGGAAGCCTCCCCAGTGCTTTCACGTCCTATCTGTGGATGGACAAGTGCATCTTCCAAAAAGCACAAAGCCCCCACTCCTGGCCCTGCTCTGTCCTGCCTTGAAGCTGTTCAGGGATCTGAGCGTGCATGAGCAGCGTCTTCCACACCAAAATGCATCTATAATGTCTGCAAACTTCCTCACAAGAAACTGACCCCAATAAATTAAAGATCATTAGTAATACTGATTCTTGAATTCTTGCCCCTTTTTCATTTTAACGGGAAATTTCTCTTTTTTTCAACTAATAGAGTGAACATGAGTTTCAAGCATATTTTATCTTCTTCTATCACATTTTAATATCACAAGTGAGTGCACTCAGACTTCACTATGACCTGTAAAATAATTGTGGCCGGATTATCTGCCTACAGGTTGGCCTGTTCTAAGGGTATTATCTGAGAGATTAAATTTAGCAGCATATGGGTTTGTGAATTCTATAGCTTCAGAGCAACAAGAGAACACGTGCTAGACAGGATTCAACAAAAGAATAACGTGTCGCTGTCCAATGCAGTGGCCACAGAGTACTGTGAAAAAAGGAAAGCAGACTATCTCACTAGCAGTTTTTAATTGATTGTATGTTAAAATGAGAACAGTTCACATACATACTAAAGTATTAAAGTAATTTCACATCTTTAAGATGGCAAGCAGAAAATTTTACATTATGCTTGTGACTCAAATTGTACTTCTATTGGAACTAATACAGATGATATTTAAGATGTTCGAGTGGTGTTTTGTCATCAGCAGGCTCCACTTACTCATTTTACCCTTAATTTAACACCACTCAAAACATAAGGAGAAGGCAATGGCACCTCACTCCAATACTCTTGCCTGGAAAATCCCACGGAGGGAGGAGCCTGGTGGGCTGCAGTCTATGGGGTCGCTAGGAGTTGGACACGCCTGAGCAACTTCACTTTCACTTTTCACTTTCATGCATTGGAGAAGGAAATGGCAACCCACTCCAGTGTTCTTGCCTGGAGAATCCCAGGGACAGGGGAGCCTGGTGGGCTGCAGTCCATGGGGTGGCTAGGAGTTGGACACGCCTGAGCAACTTCACTTTCACTTTTCACTTTCATGCATTGGAGAAGGAAATGGCAACCCACTCCAGTGTTCTTGCCTGGAGAATCCCAGGGACGGGGGAGCCCGGTGGGCTGTCGTCTATGGGGTCGCAGAGTCGGACACGACTGAAGCGACTTAGCAGCAGCAGTAGCAGCAAAACATATAAGGAAATAATAATATGTAAATAATATAAAATATTTTTCTTCCTACTCTGGTAATTGTTTGGGGAAGGGTAATATAAAACAAATGTGAACAGTGAAACAATTTCAATTGTGGTTTTAGAAGAGCCTGTAGTCATTTCAACTAAAATTTCTCTTACAAATGTAAAAAAATACAAAATGTAAGTTAGATTCCATTGTTTCCTAACATAAATTTTGCCAATACAAAATAATACAAAATTCAAAAGCAGATTTTTTTAGAATAATCTTATGAAGACACTGAAAATGAATATGTTTACCTGAACCTATTATTCAATTCTAGAAATAAATGTTTCATAAACAAATGAATAGAATCAGACTATAAAGATTGCTAAAGCAAAGCTTTAAATAGCCTCAAAAGAAGAGGAAAAGTGGGTTACATTAACACAATGAAACACTTTTATTCAGGATTTGTGATGAGGTAGTATCTTATCTCCAGTGAATCACTTCTAATGGAAGAGAGATAACATCTATAACAAACGCTATCAAATATAACCAAGTTTACTAGAATAGAAAATTCCACCAGAAAATTAGCTGCTCACATAGGAACAGGTTAACATGTGATCACTGAATACCTTTAAATGAAAATCAGACTTATTAATTGATCATGTAAAAGCATTAAGCAAAATTATGTATGTGTGTATGTAATGTGCGTTTATTTTTGTAAGGCATCGGGAAATCTATGATAAACATACCACATTTTGTGGTCAAAACATTTAATAACAACATGATCTATATCAAAGAGAAAGCTGATTTAAAAGAGTGTGGGTGCACAAAGGAAGTAGTCTATCTAAATAAGATTCTTGCTTTTGAGTTTATAGAAAATTGTTGCTTGAACCTACAAGAACTATTTATCAGCAGATCTACTGCGTGATTTTCTCCTTCAAATAACTCCCTTTCCCCGTACCATATCAGCGTACTGAAGGCTCCCTGAGTAGACGCAAAGAAAACCACAGAAAGGCAACAAAAGGGAAAAGCAGCAGCCAGCAGCAGTTACAAATCACACCACGCCATTCGCGTCGGCACGCGCGGAAATATGTGTATGCGTGCCCTCGGGCTCCCGCACGTACACATAGATCTCTGCATGCACTGGGACGGGAGCGGGGGGAGAGGCAGACAGGCGGCAGATGAACATGGATGGACAACCTGTGAAGCTCCGTGACACGAAACGCAGTGATGGGGAAAATCATAGGAGATTAAGAAAGTCCTTACTGTATACCTTTCTCGTTCTGGTGAATGCAAACTAGCGTCTGGTCTCAAGCAGTTGGTACTAGCACTCCTCGCCCTGTCAAGGGAGGGCTGCAGGTCACTAGTGCCAGTGCATTGCGTCCAGGGTGGAGGGGGAGACAGAAAACAGAGAGGAAGACCGGTTAGAGAGGAGCCCATCCAGGCCGCCCTGCACACAAAGCGCGCGGTCGCTGCGCCGCGCTCCGCAGGGCTGAGCGCCGACAGGATGGCCATGCACAATTTTGTTTAGAAAGTGACACTAAACAAATATTATGCTAGAATTGCTTTGCATAATTTTTAAAAGGGTCTCAGACTGAAAATAAATAAATAAATAAATAAATAATAGGACTAAGTCACACCTACTCATGAAAAAACTGGATACAGAAAGCACTGAAACGAAATGCCTAACACTCCGTTACCAAGGACAGATGCCACACCAAAACAAAATGAAGGACAGCAGAGGAGGAAATTTTTACAACTCAGCTACTCTGGATCAAACACTAGACAAGGGAGGTGGAAGGTATGACGTCCAAACGTCCTTACCCAACCAGAATCTCATCAGTAAACCTCAGTGCTCTCGAGGGAAAGCATTCATGGTGAAGGGTTTTGGTTTTGGTACGTGCAGGCAGAATTGAGCTCCACAAAGTAAAATTATCCAAAAATAAAATAAAATAAATTAATTCTCATAATTAAAATCAACAAGTAATACATCAAAAAAAAATGAAAAAAGATGACAATGACTAGAAATCTGACATTTGAGTATGTAGATTCATTTAGAGAAGTATTCTAGCATAAGTTTTATAATTAAAATCTTATTTTTATTTTCAATCGCTTTTTATGTTTTTCTACACTGTTGAGTTAGTCTCTGCTGTACAGCAAAGTGAATCAGTTTTATATATATATATGTATATTCATTCTTTATTAGATTCTTCTCCCATAGAGGTATTGAGTATTGAGAGTATTGAGTAGAGTTCCCTGTGCTACACAGTAGGTCCTTATTAATTATCTATTTTTAAATACAGTAGTGTTTATATATAGTGTTTTATTTGTCCCAGTCTCCAAGTTTACCCTCCCACTTCCCTCCCTTAAAGTTATTTTTAGAAATCATTAGTGTTTCTCTGTATATAATTAATTTTAATAGGAAATGCTCGTGTTTTATTAGAGTGTAAATTTGCTGTTTTTAGTAGGCTGGGGATTAGGGATTAGTTTATAACTGAGACTCATTTTTAAGACTCTTACCTGTAAATATCCCAGTGAGAACAGGTCTCTAATAAGGGCATCTTAGGCGGTAATGTTTTATAGTGCCTAACAAGGTGTCTGGAACGTGGCAATGGAGACACGCAGGAAACAGAAAAATATATATGAGTGAGTTTTATTAGAATATGAAATAAGTAAGAGGCCTAGAAAACTATAAAGATGAATCTTTTGTTTTTCTCAGAAGGATCACCTTGATTATTTGAAGGTAGGAATAGAACTATTAGGTATGGAATCACAGACATCTGTGTGCATAATTAAGATATTATAAATTATAGTTCAAAAGCCTTAATTTTGAAAAAGATCTGTAACCTATACTCTATCTGTAACAGGCATGAAACTTACTATTTAACTCCTGATTTAATATTATACCTACTTCTTTGGAAATAACAACTCATAGTTAAAAGCACTAACAAAATAATTCATGAAACTTGGCAATTAATATGACTAAAAGTTAATATTCTAATAAGAAGGAAAATGCTTACTAGTATTTCAAGGAAAAAGCTGGTCATGGTACTGACCAGGCAGTAGAGCAGGGAAGATTAGGAGATAACTACAGCCGGGGCAAGTCCTTTCCACTTATCAGCTTTTGGATACAAACCCAGCAACAGGTGACAATCACTGGAAACTGGGTGAGATGGATATTAGCTGCAATCAGAAAATTAATTCTGATTTGGCAGAAAAAATGGCAGAAACAAGGCCCAATATCATCTGAATTCACTTAAAACCTATGAGGGCTTATGGCTGTCTA
Source organism: Aepyceros melampus (assembly GCA_006408695.1). Classification (NCBI taxonomy): domain Eukaryota; kingdom Metazoa; phylum Chordata; class Mammalia; order Artiodactyla; family Bovidae; genus Aepyceros; species Aepyceros melampus. The sequence goes on from SJXQ01002661.1 coordinate 1,206,238, forward strand.
TAGGACAAACGAGTACTAGTTAATTAATCTTTTAATAATTTAAATTTAATAATATTTCTACAAATTTAACTATCAATTATGAAAATATATTTTCCATTTGGCTTACATTAAAGTTTGATAAATTGATAATGGATTAAACATTTGCTTAGGACATATGAAATATCAAACACCCCCCCCAGTTTATTCATGTTTATACTAATGGCTGAATCGGGAAATCTCTTAAAACGTTGGTTTAAAATGTATTAAAGCACCACCTTCAAGCACAAGTGAAGGATACTTAAACTGAAGCAAATGATTCAGCCTGTCTCACAAACAGTAGAATCTTCTCAACTCCTAAACCTAAGGCAAATATTTTACGAAGTAGGTTGCCATATAACTTTTCAAGCAATTGGTTCAAAAATGATTTGGGGAGGAGTACACTCTAATTGGGGTCAGAAGAGAATGGAAACAATGAAAAATAGCACACAGTTTACAGAACGAAGGTCCACGTTGATTTTGCCATTTACTGACGGTGAACCTGGGTGATTCAAGTCAAATCATCCAGTCTTTTTCTACATCTGTATCACGGGAGAAATACTCTTTAATGGGGACACTGTCTGTGAGCATTAAATGAAACAACAGGCACAAAGGATCTAGGACACAGTAAGGAAGCCACAGCATTTTCTTTCTGTACCACATGACTTTTTCAGGACATGCTCTATGAAAAGATTATTTAATATGACAATAATAGGAGGGGATGAATTAAACAATATGGGACAGATATCTGTGGCACACAACTTTGGTATGCTTTGCATATAAAATCTAGGCACTGTTTTTAATTTGCAAAGTTTTCAAAATATGTTTGACTTGCAAACTCTTAAACTGGTTGAACTTTGTGCAAGACTAAGTGAAGTGAAGTCGCTCAGTCGCGTCCGACTCTTTGCGACCCCATGGACTGTAGCCTATCAGGCTCCTCCGTCCATGGGATTTTCCAGGCAAGAGTGCTGGAGTGGATTGCCATTTCCTTCTCCAGGGGATCTTCCTGACCCAGGAATTGAAGTCAGGTCTCCTGCATTTCAGGCAGACGCTTTACCATCTGGGCCACCAGAACTAACTCCTTGTCATATTTTTTTGGGGGAAAAAAAAAACACACACTAGTTTAGTGGAAAACTTTAAACAGAGCTGATTTTGAATCCTTGCTAAGTTACATATCAAACAAAACTTTCTTAGCCTCTTCCCTCAACTGGGAAATGAAGATAATAATATTAATTTGATACAACTTTGTCAGGATGATAAAAAATACATTAATTAATTAGCACAGTTCTTTTTAGTCAGTGAATGTTACTTTACTTGTTTACTGAAAAGCAGTAAATCCACAGGTTTTATTCTTAAAAGTCCTACATGAATATGACAGGCTGTATCTTGTGATCAAATTTTACAAAATGATGAAACTACTACTTAATTTAATTGTGCATATTTTACCTTGAGAAATGAAATATAAGGGAAAGAAAACCAACATATTTAGTAATTCTATGTATATTATTGGTGTAAGAGTGTTAAAAATACCCACACTTTGGTGCCTAATAAACATGAAGGCTGTATTTTGCTTTTGTTTTATGGTTGGAGTCATGTCAACAGGAATATGAGAAAACTTTCTGAATCGGTACAGAAATCATTCCTATTAAACTGTTTGTCAAGACAACTAATACTAAAGCTGGAGACTTCAGCATTATAAAGAGTCTGAGTTGATTTTTATAGTAGTTATGATTTTACATTGTTTATCTAGTTTGGAAGCAGAACTGACATTCCTCACTTTTCCCTGTGGCACTGCACACAAAGCCTTTATTTTGAGGCAAGTTTTATGCGTGTGAAATGTTAGGGCTCATTTGTGTTGAGTACTTACTTGTAAGCACATGTGCTTACCGTGGTCATGGCAGTGGCCACGTCCACAGCCTCAGCAGAAGCCCGAGTCTTCAAAGACACAATGAGCCTCCGTGTGCACTGGCAGGATTTCCAGTGCCGCTCTCGCATTCTCTTTCCTACCTACTCTTCCCTGGCCACAATATTTCAGTTTATCTGTGTGTTGGCTTGTTTGCTCTACTGAATTACTATCTCTTTCCCTTCTATTAATTCCATACTGACCATAAATACACACAGATTATCCTGTAAGTAATCTGTAAGATGGTTTATCTGGGATATGAGATCTAAGAGATGTAATAAGATGAAAATAAAGCTCTAGGTTCCAATTTCGAGGACGGTATTATGCCCCCTTTGGTCTCATCTTTAAAAAGCCTTCATACTCTTATGCGCTTTCAGGAGAACGTTTGTAGTGGAGCACTTCTGAACTGGTGGGGGCATGAAGGACTGGAGGGCTTGGAAGTTTACATGTCAAATATCTTCAGTCTTTATCAAGATAGGAACTGAAGCTCAGCTATTAAAAATGAAAAAGTCAAGATTTCATTAAAATCAAACAAAGAAAACAACAATAGAATATGAAACAGACAAAAATAATAATAAAAAAAAAGGCTAAAACAAAGCTAACTTACAATGATGTAAACAGTAACACTGCCACGCAGATCAGACTTTTGTGACTTGATGGGTGTATGTGGCAGGCCTGGGGACCCCTCAGAGCGAGGTTATAGAATTTTAATTGCAGAAATCGGTTCCTTGGTTTTGGGAATGTGTAAACAGTTCTGCAGAAAGGCTCATTAGCCTCTGGATTTTGAATGTACAAACAGAAAAGCAGCCTGCCTGGATTAGAATTCAAATATATTGGAACCTTTTCCACAATCTCCATATAAGACAAAACCAATTGACTACTGGGTAAATTAATTTTACATATTTGTAATCATACCGCTGAGGGGGAGATGGAAGCAGAGTAGAATGGAAAGTCATCACACACAGTTACTTCACCAAATTCCTGTAGTTACCTGGTGGTGTGTAGGCATTCTGCACTTCGTCCTCGTTTTGCTCTGGGAAGCATGAGAAGCTCACTGCACAGACAGGATGGGTGGTGAGTGAAACAGATAGGTCATGAGGCATTAGATGACATGGGTTTTGCCAATGGTATGCCGATGACAACAGGAAAAGGGAAGAAACCAGATTGTCTGCACTAGCATATTTGCTTGAGAGTTCAAACAAAAATAAACATGACAGTATTTTTAAAAATTTAAACAATAAAGTGCAAACATTATGGTCAAAGTCCTAGCTGTTGCTGATTTGCTACTCTATTTCAAAATGATTTTATAGAGTATCAAGAAAAAACTTAAACAGATCCCTTCCTATGTAAGACACAGAAATCTATTTCCAATTCTAGACATTTGGTTATTTTAATAGCTTTTAAAAGCCCTATAACTCTGGCTTTTCTGCTTCTAATGGGAACTCTAGATCCTTTCATTTCTTTTTAGCAACTCAAAGCATGATGGATTTCTCGGCTTTTACAGCCACTAAAATGCAACATCTCATTTTCGTTTCTCATTTTCTGACTAGGAACATGCTTGATTAGGAATGTTTACCTTAAAATTGATACTTCTTCTACACTCAAATTGTTTCACTCTATTGAATGCCCTGGTCTAGAAGTCCTTTTTTGTCCCCTCCTTCACATAAATTCATGGTGGCCTGGTGACGGTCAACAAAGGGAGCCTCGACTGACATCACTCCACCCTAAGTAGCCTGGAACCCTACTCTGGAGAGCAGTGTTAAGTCCCAGTAAGCTCCATCACCCCATCCTGATGGTCCTGGCCCCACTCCCTCTACGGCAGGGTGACAATTAGAGAGCTAAAAGCCTATCTGTGAGTTCTATGTCCTTGATTACTCAGCGAAAAACTGGCCACCGAGTACCCCTCTTCTCCTACCCCTCCCTAAAAACCAATCCACTTCAAAAAGCCAGAAGACACTATCCAACCAGCTGGGAACTCTCACAACTAAATCAAACCCTGAGCTAGTGGGCAAGCACATCCTACACGAAGAGGGTTGGCCGGAGGAGCAGGTCCGTGGAAATGTGGGACAATGGAACCAGAACGCTGATTTCCAGTAACTGTAAGTAACAGGAAGTCCCTTGTTCATAAATAAATGCAGAACTAAGTTTATGTTCACATCCATAGAAGAAAGAGTCCATTTCAACATTTTGTACGTTATTGACATTTTAGGTTACTACATTTTATGAAAAGCAGGTGTACTAAAAAATATTGCTATTGAAGTTCTCACAGATACTGTGAAAGTAACAGTCTTTCAGATGACCTGTACTTTTTTATTACAGAAAAAACATAATTTCACAATTATGCAAATAATATTCCTAAGACTGAAATACACAAAACATAAAATATTTAAAAGTAGCTTATATAGTCTCCCTTCTGTAATTTAGGTTACGTAAGTCAACAACAAACTGTATATTTAAAACTGGCTAAACATAAATTCTGATTTTGTAAAATAGTGCACATTTTATGACAATATACTATTAGTCAAATATTTCCTAAAGGTGCATTTCTATTAAATATCTCAAAAGTCATTCCTTGGGAGAAGTTCAGTTTTGAAAGATGGAATTCTTTTACTGTCTTATGCACTCTGCTAAGTTATCTATCATATAGGAAAACATGGCAAAGAAAATGTATCATGTTGAGATCATAATGTGAAACAATACCTGTCTTGTTCTGATAAACACTGACTGTCCACATCTCTGATTCTCTGATCAATTGGGCTTCCGGAGGCATCACGGTGTCTGGTTGGAGAACGTGATCTTCTTGTTGGATGAATTTCATCTAAACTCCTAAAATGATTACAAAAAATCATGTGTATCAAAATGTAACACTTTTCCCAAGCAGTCTGACAGACTGACAGGAAAGAGCAGATAGTAACTGGCAAACAATTGACATGGCTTGTAAACCTCTGGCCATATCACCAAACGCCTGTTTTAAACCTATTTATTGTCTGTTGTTGCTTGCCTCTGCTATATTTCCCCAATCTCCTTTTGAACTACTATCAAAAAAAGGACCACAGTTTTCATCTGCATACTTAAATAAAATTTCAGGACTGCATTTCAGGGTTAGGTAAAATACAGAAGGACATTCTTTATGGTTTATATGCTTTCCAAACATTTACAGTGCTTCAAAGAGACAGCACCAAATTTCTTAAAAACACATTTGGCCTTTTAACCTTGTTTTCTCTGCCACCTCTCTGCCCAAGCTAATTTATTATCCTACAATTTCTCCCAACAGGAGAGGAAAAAAAAAAAAAAAAAAGCAAAGAGAATACAAGACAGTTATTCAAAAACCGTGCTTGTGACATTAACTTCTTCCACGCCCTGGGAGATGTGTTGAGATTGGAGAACAGAATGTTGCACAGGTTGGGTCATGAATAAGATGGCATTTTGCCTACACAGGGTTCTGAAAAATAACTTGATTGACCAAACCGTTCTTTCATTGCCCTTAGAGTCTCCTAGCAGTTTGCATGCTATTATAACAAAAATGTGCTGTCAGGGCTTCCCAGGTGGTTCGCTGGTAAAGAATTTGCCTGCCATGTAGCACGTGCAGGAAATACGGGTTCGAATCCCTAGGTCAGGAAGATCCCCTGCAGGAAGAAATGGCAACTCACTCCAATCTTCGTGCCTGGGAAATCCCATGGGCAGAGGAGCCTGGTGGGCTACAGTCCATGGGGCCCTAACGAGTCAGACAGGACTGAGCACGCATGCACATAATGTAAAAAAAGTCCCGTCAAAGCCCTTCTCAAAGCCTACCTCTGTAATGGCACATTTGGTAAACGTGACCGTGGCCTCCCCTGATCATCGCCGCGATGAGGAGACACCGACCGTGAGCGGTGATGAGTTGTTCTCTGCTGCTCTGGCACGGTTAATGTTGAAGGTTTGCTTTCTCGAGCGCTAGACCTATAACCTACTGGTGAGAGTGCACACGAAGAACAAGTCAATACTCTTCTATAATGTCAGTGCTAATGTGGCGACGCCAAATTACACCAAAGCAGCCCCTGACCTACGGAGATAAATGCCATGCAATCAGTATTACCAGGCTTATCTTCAAAACTACTAAGTACACGTATGGAGTGTAACATACACATGCATGAGGACCAGGCAGAGTTTGGCTCAACTCAAAGGTTACCATGGAGATACTGACATGAGTATGACAGAGGATGCCTCAAAAATCATGATGAGTTGGGATACTGGCTTAATTTAAAGAAAGAATTAGTGATTTTTTTTCAGCAATACAAATCAAGGACTTGCCAGTGAACTGTTATTCGTATACAAGTCAATGCCTTTTTAAATTGTGTTTTTTGATTTTTTCATCTAAATGACAATATATGTTATTTGGGTTTCAGATGGCTTCGATAATAAGAAAATAAATTCAATATCATACCAATTTTAATGATCAAAGAAGAGTAGCAGGTCTCCATTATTACAAATACTGATTGTGAATTTTGTGAACCACAGATAATACTGCAATTTTCAAATGAAAATGTGGTATGGGTGGAGATGACTATGGAAATAACGCAGAACAAATTAAACCTCCTAAAGAAATAATAATCAAATTACCCCAGACATATGAAACTATTCCACAAATGTGCTATTAAACTAATTAAGTTAATAGTTAAAATTAAAAATAAATTTTAACAGTCATGCTCCCGTGAAACAAAAAGGTTTTTATGATCTCTGATTTAGTTAAACAGCAATCTCAATTACATAGTAACAGATTAAGTATTTTTCACAAGGGTCATTGTTACTATTGTTGCAAGAAAAATAAAAATTATGTGGCCAAAGGAAAAATAACTATATTTACAACTACATAAAATGTACACGACCTATGGAAACATTAAATTTAACTGGGCAGCCTGACTAATGCTCATCTATTTACGTGATAACTCCCACGTCATTTTTAAAGGCCATGTGACATCATTTTTAAAGGCAGACTAAAATTCCCCAACAGTGTATCTGTTGTGATTGGATAATCTTTTGACCTCTATTAGCATATAAGGAAGGTCTTCAGATATTTCATAAAGGCTGGTTTGACAATACTGACACCAAAGAAATTCAGCCATTTTGTCACTCTCTGAAAACATCTAGCAGCTGGTGCTACAAGATGCACTTGAAAGGAAAAAAAGAAAAAATGAAATAACTTCCAAGCAAGTTTTCCATTCCAAGTAGAAAGCTAAATTTGAACCATTACTCTGAAAATTTGTAAATTAAGAATGTTCGTTTACATTAAAGAGTCCAGAAGCACAATATTGTGAAAACAACAGTAAACTTGGTAGCTTTTGGTGTTCTTATTTTGGAGATAGGGAATGGCGGGAATGTTTGAAACATAAACAGTAGTGATGCAAAATCATTTTCATTTAGTATTCATGCAAAAAAGTAATAATTACATAGTGGTACAGTGGTAAAGAACCTGCCTGTCCATGCAGGAGACTCAGGTTTGATCCCTGAGTCGGGAAGACCCCCTGGAAAAGGAAATGGTAACCCACTCCAGTATTCTTGCCTGGAGAATCCCATGGACATAGGAGCCTGGCAGGCTATAGTCCATGAGGTCGCAAAAGAGCTGGATATGACTTAGTGACAAACAACCACAAAAACATCAGTAAACAACCAAATAATTATAAACATAAGTGCTATTAGTTTATAATTTCATATATTTTCATTTTATAACAAGAAGAATAGCAATTCATGTATTATTTTTAATTTCACATAGTTTCCTTGTTCAGGAAATTATAATATCAAGCCTAGAAAGAGATCAACTAAATATACATGTAATATTTATTATATTAGCCCTTCATTTGCTATCCTGCCTCATCATAAAAGTATGAAGTTTTAGGTGAATAAAATATGATAGCCACCCACAGAAGTAAATTCTATTTAGATAAGTTGGAAATCACAGCATTAAGGTAATTAGCAGGAAAAATTTTTGTTAGAAAGATTTGATAACAAGACCCCATTCCTATCAGGAATCATTTGAGTTCTATTAAATATGCCAAGGGGTACCATTTACAACTACCTTCCCCCTTTCAATTTCATAAAAAATATTCTATTGAATTTTGTGTGGAAGTTTCCATGTAGAGTGAGTGTGTCTAATTATTCTGATCTTTTTAGAAATCAACCAACTCAGAAAGCAAAACATGAACTATAAGCCACAATTATCCACTATTATTTAAAACTCTTGCTGATGGTCTGTTATCAAGGGGTAGTCTAAGTATACAGATATGCACAGAGCCAGATTTATTGTTGTTAAGGATATCTGTCACTTCATGCAGAGATCAAAGACTATATTTTCTCTGAATTACAGGAAGAAAATGAAGCCTAATTTAAGGGAATTCTCCATAATATTCTCCCAGTTTTAATGAAATCATAAAAAATCTTTAAATTGTAAGTTTAGTCACTAGTGTGGCATCTATTGACATTTACCAAATCATTGCCTTCTCTGAGGAATTATGCAAATTAAGGGGGCATATGTCAAGATTGTCCTAAGAAAATGTTCTTAATATCCTAACATGTTCTCTTAATTTTTTTTCTCATTTGAATATCTCCCTATTTTTCATTAGCAAATAAAAGGAACAGGGTTAATGCCAAGAAAGTAAGTCTTCACAATTGGTTTTGCTCACTTTCTGACTAGAGTCAGGTGAGAAACAGATGTGAACTGCAAAGTATCACAAAGATTTTCCTAATTTATACAGTGACAAAAGACACTGACTTAAATAGTAGACTTTTCTAAAGCATTTCCTTTTTGTAAAACATACATACACATTCTAGGTATAATCATTCTACGTATAATCAGCACATCACAAAAGCATTGAAGTTAAGCCATGCCACATGCAATTTAAACCCTGCCATGCACATCTCTCGGTATATTCCATGGACGGCTACATTATTTCCAGAAACACAGGAAGGAAAGTCACAGAGATACAATATAAAACATAGGAGAGTGGGATTTTTATTTAAAAATTAACTATATCTTTTCAGAATTCATATTTTCACTTCTGCTCAGAACATTTTAAGTCGACAGTTTTAACTTCACGAGCCATGCTTCTAAAGGAGAACCTATGGAATTTAATTTAAGGAGGATGTTAATGAATAGTTACTAATCCATTTCACTCTTTCTCAACAATTTGGAACACAAGTCACCATGGAATAATATCATTCAGACTTCTCTGTGCTAGGGTCTGTAGCGTGGGACCCAGGGAAGTCGGGAAACCCACAGGACAGCAAGCACAGAAGCACCGTGACGCCGCCACGCTCCCCCCACGCACCTGGAGGGACCACTCCAATCGCATCATCAACCTCATAGTCTGACATGTCACTGTCACTGATTCGCTGGGACCCTGCACGACAGGAAGGCAAACAGATACCTCTGCGTCTGCTCGGGTCAGGAAATGTGGAGGGCATGGTCACATTTTTCTCTTTACATGCTAATTACATTACTACTAAACACTTTATTTTTAGTGAATGAAGTATATTGACTTCAATGTCTCAGGGTGCAAAAAAGTGATTTTCTTGTACAAATATATTCTGCGAAGTTCATGTGCAGTTGATTTTCAAGTACTTGTTCTCCAAGGACACCATGTTCTCAGCATCCTTATAATCACTGAAGACACACATAAGAAAGAAGATTCATAGAATAGTATTTTGACTTTGCAAATTATTCTTTAATTAAGGTCTATAGCAAAGTGCATACCGTTTTCTACCCACTTATACACCCTCTTGCACAGTGCAGGCAGGATGGGGCTGAGTGGAAAGGGTCAGAGAGACTTTTCTTGGCTGGGACTCTGTGGAACTCATGTCACTGAAAGGATATCAAGTCCCTTTATAAATATTTATGTTTAGCCTTCAAAATTAGCCATTACACTGCATTAAAGATTTAACCTGAGGAAATAATTCATTGGAGAAGCACTAACATGACATGTTTAATTGTATGAACATTTGAACAATTATTTGAACATTAATTCCAGGTTATCAAAATGAGGCTTCTAAGTTTCATTTGTCCAATAAGAGATTTAGTCATAATTCAAAAATTAATAAATAAATGCAGAAAAAGTACTTTTTTCCCCTCCAATCATCAGATGAGCAAAAGAAAACAGATTTTACAATGCTTTTGAGAAAATGTCAAATACTACTAAAATATCCAGGAATTATGTGGTTATTAAGATATTCTACACAGCAACCCATCAATTAAGGCAATAACTGCCCCATCGGTCAGCCAATGAACAACTCCATCAGCACAAAGGATTACAATTCACAGGTTATCAACTTTCACCTCTGGAATGACTCCACTGTATTACTTGCACTGGGAAAATGGAGAAAACGGTCTTGCCAGGCTTCTTTATATAGATGAGTAATTTTTCAATAATCTCTAACGAACATTTGAAAACATATCCTGAACGTCAATATGGACCTCAGACCCAACAACACAATTGCTCCTGGCAACTGAGCAGAGCGTCCACCTACTTTGCAGCTTCTTGCTGGCGCTTTCACCGTGGGTGTGTCGCCGCGGCAGGAAGGGCGATGGCTGAGGCAGAGGTAGTGAAGATTCGTCATGAGTCTGAAGTTTATACCAATGTGGCTCATCGTCTAGAAGCGCTGTTTCCAACTCTATGAGGATCTGAAAGGGACAGCCCTCGGGTTAGAGCAAAGCCTTTGCAAAGCATGAGGAAGCAGCCACTATAATGCATGCTGAAGAAGCTGCACGAAGCATCTCACTCGGGTCTTGATCATACACTCACCTCTCCAAGGAACTCACTCTCCTCTTCCTGCACCCTGGGCTGGTCCCACACGGTTATCTCCAACATCCGTTCTCTAAAGTCTCTACGATGCACGTGCGAATAGACAAAAGTCTGATTCCACTTTGGTTCGAGGACTTTCTTTACTGTTTTGGTTCTCCTTTTACTTTTATCACTGAAAAGTAAGTATGCTTTGTAAATGGACAAGCAAACGCAAGTGTATGCTGCCACCTACTGTAGCTACGTGTAATACTGATCTTGGAATATTTTTACCGTTTGTAATTTATACCTGTTATACAAAAGTCTGAAAAGACAGTTGAGTTTAATACAATTCTAGTTTTAACTATGATATAAGCAGTTGTTACGATTATAGACGCGCACACACAAGGGTACATGCTAAATGATGTAGCTCTCAAAGACCAATAGATGTAGAAGCAAGGTAAGGAAAACATTTTAAATTGCCAGGTTATTTTAAAGAAATATAAGGCTTGAGGGAATTTTTTAGGGACACTATATAGCTTATTCCCCCATAGAGAATTACCTATTATATTTTAAAATTATATCAAGGTGTACACATATGTGCAAATTCATCAAAATATAAATAATTAAGTATGTAGAAATTTTGGTATATAACTTCAAAAACTAAATGAAATTTTATCCCAGGAGAAGAAATTCTACTTTTTCTATAAATAAAGATTTTTGCATATTAAAAAAAATGTCATACCTTCTATCTGGAAGAAAATACATTTTTACATAGGGATTCCTGGGACGCCCATCTACTCTAGGGGGTAGCTCTGTGGCTTGCAGAACATTGACAATCAGTTGGTGGCCCACCTTGTCATACCACAGCTTAACCTAAGCACAAGGGACACAGAAATTAGCATTTATAAAAATCAAGAGGAATTAATATTTCAAAAAAATGTTAAATTATTTTTGAAGACACTTCAAGTTGCCAAATACAACTGAATCATAGATACATTTCAGCAAAGAATACCGACGTGAGAACATAACCACTTTAGAACTTGACTTTTATCTTCACTCGTTTTAAACATGACTTACAATAGGCAGGCCTGCAGTGTTGATATATACTCTCTTAACCATGTGATGAAATAAAAATAATGGTAAAAATTTTAGAAAAATAATAAGGGAAAGGGGAATACTGAAATACTTATTCTTGTTTTTAAATGCTGAATGCAGCTGTTCGGTGTGTGATCACTCACCTAGAACCAGACATTCTGGAATGTGAAGTCAAGTGGGCCTTAGAAAGCATCACTATGAACGAAGCTAGCGGAGGTGACGGAATTCCAGTTGAGCTATTTCAAATCCTGAAAGATGATGCTGTGACAGTGCTGCACTCAATATGCCAGCAAATTTGGAAAACTCAGCAGTGGCCACAGGACTGGAAAAGGTCAGTTTTCATTCCAATCCCAAAGAAAGGCAATGCCAAAGAATGCTCAAACTACTGCACAACTGCACTCATCTCACATGCTATTAAAGTAATGCTCAAAATTCTCCAAGCCAGGCTTCAGCAATACGTGAACCGTGAACTCCCTGATGTTCAAGCTGGTTTTAGAAAAGGCAGAGGAACCAGAGATCAAATTGCCAACATCTGCTGGATCATGGAAAAAGCAAGAGAGTTCCAGAAAAACATCTATTTCTGCTTTATTGACTATGCCAAAGCCTTTGAATGTGTGGATCACAATCAACTGTGGAAAATTCTGAAAGAGATGGGAATACCACACCACCTGACCTGCCTCGTGAGAAACCTATATGCAGGTCAGGAAGCAACAGTTAGAACTGGATATGGAAAACAGACTGGTGCCAAATAGGGAAAAGGAGTACGTCAAGGCTGTATATTGTCACCCTGCTTATTTAACTTCTATGAAGAGTACATCATGAGAAACGCTGGACTGGAAGAAACACAAGCTGGAATCAAGATTTCCGGGAGAAATATCAATAACCTCAGATATGCAGATGACACCACCCTTATTGCAGAAAGTGAGGAGGAACTCAAAAGCCTCTTGATGAAAGTGAAAGAGGAGAGTGAAAAAGTTGCCTTAAAGCTCAACATTCAGAAAACGAAGATCATGGCATCCAGTCCCATCACTTCATGGGAAATAGATGGGGAAACAGTGGAAACAGTGTCAGACTTATTTCTTTGGGCTCTAATATCACTGCAGATGGTGATTGCAGCCATGAAATTAAGAGACACTTACTCCTTGGAAGAAAAGTTATGACCAACCTAGATAGCATATTCAAAAGCAGAGACATTACTTTGCCAACAAAAGTCCATCTAGTCAAGGCTATGGTTTTTCCTGTGGTCATGTATGGATGTGAGAGTTGGACTGGGAAGAAAGCTGAGCACCAAAGAATTGATGCTTTTGAACTGTGGTGTTGGAGAAGACTCTTGAGAGTCCCTTGGACTGCAAGGAGATCCAACCAGTCCATTCTGAAGGAGATCAGCCCTGGGATTTCTTTGGAAGGAATGATGCTGAAGCTGAAACTCCAGTACTTTGGTCACCTCCTAGGAAGAGTTGANAAAGAATTGATGCTTTTGAACTGTGGTGTTGGAGAAGACTCTTGAGAGTCCCTTGGACTGCAAGGAGATCCAACCAGTCCATTCTGAAGGAGATCAGCCCTGGGATTTCTTTGGAAGGAATGATGCTGAAGCTGAAACTCCAGTACTTTGGTCACCTCCTAGGAAGAGTTGACTCATTGGAAAAGACTCTGATGCTGGGAGGGATTGGGGGCAGGAGGAGAAGGGGACGCCAGAGGATGAGATGGCTGGATGGCATCACTGACTCGATGGATGTGAGTCTGAGTGAACTCCGGGAGTTGGTGATGGACAGGGAGGCCTGGCGTGCTGCGATTCATGGGGTTGCAGAGAGTTAGAAACAACTGAGCGACTGAACTCAACTGAATGATTATAGCATGGCTAAAGGCATTCTGCAGCGCCACTTGTGGCTGAACAAAACGTCTGATGCTAAAAACAGTATACTGCAATAACTTGGAGGAGGTCAGGAAACACATTTACTTTAGGCATCTTTACACCAGGTAGTGCTGCGTTCCTCATTTAATTTTCAACTAACCTATTACAGGCTAATTTTCATGAGAGGAGGAAAGCACAAAGGAAGGTATCTTGCATATATGATGCCTTCAAACCAAATGAAGACCAAGCGACATTTCCATTAACTAAGATTCATGATAGCATGAATAAAGAAAACCAGGAAAAAAGCAAACTGAAACATTACTGGCAAACTGTGGATAAAGTCAAAGCAGTATCTGTACTGGCAGGAGACAATGTTAACTTTAATTCTTTTTTTTTTTTTTTTAATTTAGAAGTTAGCTTTGGCTTTATGGTTAAATAAGAACTACCAGGATAAGTTGTTTAATAGGTACTTATTGTAATACATTTAAGAGTCATTGTAACAAAATAAGCTAATTTAAGAACGGAGTAGTAAGGAGAAGGCAATGGCACCCCACTCCAGTACTCTTGCCTGGAAAATCCCATGGATGGAAGAGCCTGGTAGGCTATGGTCCATGGGGTTGCTAAGAGTTGGACATGACTGAGCGACTTTACTTTCACTTTTCACTTTCATGCATTGGAGAAGGAAATGGCAACCCACTCCAGAGTTCTTGCCTGGAGAATTCCAGGGACGGGGGAGCCTGGTGGGCTGCCGTCTATGGGGTCACACAGAGTTGGACACAACTGAAGTGACTTAGCAGCAGCAGCAGCAGTAAGGTAAGAGACAAATTAAGAATTCAAACCCAGACCTGTACCAATCCATATCTCTGTTCTCAACTAATTCCAGAAATGTGTTTTTCATAAATCTGAGATGGATTTTTATCCCTCTTAAAATATAGGTGGTGTGTATGAGAGATTCTCACACACACTGAAACAGTGGCACAGGGACTAGACAGAGATCTTCAACCTACTGAAAACAGACGCTAAAACCAGGTAAGGTTTTAAAAACAGCAACAATTTTTCAGTACCTTTTTTATTTCATTAAAACTAAGAGGAAAACAGCAAAAAATAGACTATAGAAATCCACAAATTACTGACGTAGTAGAAGACCAGCTACTATAGAACTCTGTGAAGCAGGATTTTCTATTAGCTATTAACACAAACATCCTTTATTAGCCACAGCTTCTTGACTTCAGCTTTTCCCAGATGACATATAAGACAATAGTGAAGAAAACTGTAGCTTTTTCACACTAAGATCAGTAATGGAGAGTTTCATCAAATGTCTTAAGAAGTTAAAAAATATGTTAATCCAAGATCCAGGACAATGAGGTTGTTAGGTAAACAGAACACGACTTTCTGCGTTTATTACGTCTAACCAACTACTTACCTTAGAAACTTTCATCCGACACACACACACATAATTGACAGTTTATTTTCTTAAGTTATCACATAATGTTCAGCACATCTGGCACATTGTAGGCACTCCATAGATACGTTCAAATAAATATGTGAGTAAAGGAACAATCTAATAAGCGAATGAGAAGTTGATGAAGCAGATGACGCTGTGAAATGATTCTGACTATGTCACAGGCTTCAAGGAAAGCCACACACTTTTAAAGACAGAAGCAGAGCAGGGAGCAGACACTAGTGGTCAGCAACACGCACTGCAAATACATACAGAAAGCTGTCCTGGTAATACTTGTGGTGCATCTTTGAGAGCTCCAGGGCTTGTGGGAGAAATTACAGAAATGGAAGGCCTTTCCATCTTCTGAGACTCAAAGGAACTAGAACCTAAAATGAGGGGGAAAATTAAGTACTTTTTAACAACATAATTATAACTATATGTGAAGAATACATATTTTTCATGAAATGTTAAGTGTATATGTTACTGGCATACAATCATAATTCAGTGCCACCCATAAGAGTATAAACCACTTTCAGTGAGGAGGTCGTAGAAAGTTATTCTCATGTGTTCTTGGATTGTCTATTTTAAGGGAATTTAAAGTGATATAAACACATATTGCGGAGAAGGCAATGGCACCCCACTCAGTATTCTTGCCTGGAAAATCCCATGGATGGAGGAGCCTCATATGCTGCAGTCCATGGGGTCACAAAGAATCGGACACTTTTCACTCTCATGCATTGGAGAAGGAAATGGCAACCCACTCCAGTGTTCTTGCCTGGAGAATCCCAGGGATGGGGGAGCCTGGTGGGCTGCCGTCTATGGGGTCGCACAGAGTCGGACACGACTGAAGCGACTTAGCAGCAGCAGCAGCAGGAAACACATATTGGATTTGTTTGCTTCACTCTGTTAGCATTGACTTTCTAAGTTTCTAGAGGGTATTGTCCAATGTAGGTTCTTGTACAGCCGAGTTAAAGGCTTCATGCTTTAATGATAAGAAAGACGGTACCCATTATGTTAATTATCTTAAGATCATCTATGATGAACTGCCCTCACTGAAATTAAAATGAATGCACGAATCATATAGTTTATGAGCTGCATCTAAGCTGAGATAGTATTCATCACGCTTTTAAAATAAGATTTCCACCTCTTTTGGTTGTGATCTTACAGATCTGTCTCCTGACTGTCTGAGGATGCTGTCTAGTGATTCACCTGTGGAGGAGGGACAGTAGCTTCCCACACAACACCACAGTGAGAGTCTTCTCCCCGCTTTCAAATAAAGTCCACTTTTCCTGGGTCAGTGATAAAGTGTCCACAACCAGCAGGATGAGCATCTGCAGAATGCTATATCCCCAGCCATCAAAACTTAGTTTTATTGAGAAAACAGTACGTATGAACCTTTTTCCAAGAGTACATCATCCACACTTTTTTCCATACATGCAAATTATCAATATGGTTAAATTAAATCACACAGTGTCATTTTGCACCTTCCAAAGACTTTTAAACATAAGATACAGTGCTATAAAATTCTGTTAACTGTGTCTCCTTGATGAAGTATTCTTAAGATAATTTTCTTCTTAGTTCCCAGACATTGTTGCCTCTAACAGTACCTTTCTAATATTACAGACTTAAAAAAAAAAAAAAAAACACAACAGCAACATTGTAAATATCCAGTTGGTCCAATTTCTCTCTTCATATTAGAAAACTCAAAACCAACCGTGGGTTCATGTGTAGCAGCAATGTGGAACATACATTTGATTAACTCACCTGATCCCTACTTCCTTGTTCATCCCACCCATAAATTTCCTTCTTATAACTATCATTTGTTTTCTCCTAAAATCACGATTCCAGTAAGCTAGGTTACATAATAACACTTGGTGATAAAACCCTAGTATTATCAATTTAACGCCAATACATTGGAAAGTAAATATTTAAGTCACTTCCATGGTGTCCTTAAAAACTTCATTACCCACATTATCATCTTTCATCTGGAGTCCCTTTAATGCCCATGTAGATAACTTAACCCTCTAGCCTCAACCCCTTTATTTGCACTGAAATCTCCCTCTACCCCACCCATCACTTTCATGGCCATATTCCACAGTTACACTGAATTAAAATTATCTGCTTCTGTGCCTGTTTCCTTCACTAGACTGCTCATGCCATGAAGTCAGTTTACAATGAAACCGAATAATCCAGCATCAAAACACATGTTTATGTAAGGCAAATAGAATTGTTGTTGTGTTTAGTCGCTAAGTCATGTTGAACTCTTTGTGACCCCACTAACTGTAGCCTGCCAGTCTCTTCTGCCCATGGGATTTCCCAGGCAAGAATATTAGAGTGGGTTGCCATTTCCTCTTCCCTGCCTGTTAAGCAGGAGACATGGTTCAGATCTCTGGGTCTGGAAGATTCCCCAGAGAAGGACATGGCAATCCATTCTAGTGTTCTGTGAAATACAGAGAAAACTGAGAAATCTCCTGGACAGAAGAGCCTGGAGGACTATAATCCATAGGATCGCAAAAGAGTCAGACATAAGTTAGAAACTAAACAACAACAAATAGACAAATAGAACTGTTACTGTTTTATTAATTTTGCTCTGTGCATCCTAAATGCTAAGATGCAAAAGGCTACTGCCAAGAAAGACTTTTGAACTTTTTTTTAAAGCGTAAAAAACTTAATCTTTTATTAAATTAACTATTAAATTTAAATAGCCACATATATCTACTACAACTTTTGAACTTTTGATAGACATATTCACATCCCCTAGTAGTTCAGATGGTAAAGTGTCTGCCTACAATGCAGGAGACCAGGGTTCAGTCCCTGGGTCGGGAAGATCCCCTGGAGAAGGAAATGGCACCCCACTCCAGTATTCTTGACTGGAAAATCCCATGGACGGAGAAGCCTGGTGGGCTATAGTCCATGGGGTCGCAAAGAGTCAGACACGACTGAGCGACTTCACTTTCACTTCACATCCCCCCATACACAAAGAATAGAAAGAGAAAAAAAAGCAGATCTTTGGATTTCCCATGGCTGACAACTCATTTATATCAAATAACTGAAAAAGATCTTAAATTTTATACTCACTGGACTCCAGTGGTGGATGGGAGCTCTCAGGAATCCTTGGAATGTCACTAAAAAAAACAGGGCATGGTGAAAATCCTATTAGCTAAACCACCCTGCCTGAGGCAATCATAACCACACTTTATCTCAGTGGTGTCAAAAATCCTTTTGGTGTGGAAATGGACAAGAGTTACCATTAAGGCAATTTCTACTGTGCATGAATGTCAAACACCACACACACACACACACACACACACACACACACAAACTTCAGTAAAAACAAGTTTTTATATATTTAATAGCAAAACACTTTCACATGACAACAATCAGAATAATATTGTGGCTAAAATCACCACAATATTTTTACCACCAAAACAGCAGGTTTTGGAAATAAAAAATGTTAAAGGCAATATTTTATTTCAATTCTAGAAAATCAAAATGACACATATTTTACAAATCACTAATAGGCTTTACAAACACATCTGAAAGAGTTTACTGAATGAAAGGAATGGAAACATCTCCTGAGAATAAAATAATATGGTGAATATCATGGGCAAAGTTAATAAAACAAAAAAGATGGATTGCTTTGGAAATTAAAAATGGTTCAAGCTAGCAACAAAAAAGCCAAAATATATTATATATGTGAATATATAATCATATACACATATATAACCCTATACAGAGATTTATATCTCTATGCTGAAGGTAGCTAAATATATGGCCATTGACTAGATGATCAGAAAGTGACTTGTGAGAACACCCACTCCTGACACACTCACAAATTATTCTGAATAAATATTTAACATGACCTCAGCTTTGTCCATTATCCACTATGGCCTTAGAACCCTGGACCAGCTTGGTTTGGGAATTATATTGTATTAAACTATTTAACTTCTTTTTTCCAAGATATTTTTGTATCAGTGTAAGGCCATTAACAATATACAAGTATTAACAGGACAAATTAAAGCAGACTGGAGTTAGCTAGTCCCAATAAAATTATCAGAATATTATTTAAGAATTTCTAACCACTGACTTTGTGAACTAACTTCACTTTGATTTTTCTTTGAACTTTTGGAGGGAATTGAAACAAAAACAGTTTTCTGTTTGGTGATTTATCTTCCTGACTTTCATTTTCACATTTTTGGGCAAAGTAATTCCTGCTACTTCTAAGTTGCGTCAGTCGTGTCTGACTCTGTGCGACCCCATAGACGGCAGCCCACCAGGCTCCCCCGTCCCTGGGATTCTCCAGGCAAGAACACTGGAGTGGGTTGCCATTTCCTTCTCCAATGCATGAGAGTGAAAAGTGTCCGACTCTTTGAGACCCCATAGACGGCAGTCCACCAGGCTCCTCCATCCATGGGATTTTCCAGGCAAGAGTACTGGAGTGGGGTGCCATTGCCTTCTCCAAAAGTAATTCCAACCACCTACAATTTTTACTTCTTACAAATGACAATGAATCTTGTGTATTTAATGTGTGCTCAGCTGCTCAGTCTTGTCTGACTCTTTGCAACCCCATGGACTATAGCCTACCAGGCTCCTCTTGTCCATGGAATTTTCCAGGCAAGAATGCTGGTGCTAAGTTGCTTCAGTTGAGTCTGACTCTTTACAACCCTATGGACTGACTGTAGCCCACTAGGTTCCTCTGTCCATGGGATTCTCCAGGCAAAGAAGCTGGATGGGCTGCCATTTCCTCCTCCAGAGAATCTTCCAGGGGAGAATACTGGAGTGGGTTGTCATTTCCCAATACCAGGGATCTTCCCAACCCAGAGATCGAACCCCTGTCTCTTGTGTTTGCATTGGCAGACAGTTCTTTGCTACTGCTCCACCTGGGAAGCCTAATTTTATTATATAATCATATACAATTGATAATGTGTCTGAAATATATATTTTATGTGATAATGAGGCTAATATTTCAATACCTAAGACACAAGAAACCAACTATTTATCTTTTTCTACCTTCTTCTTAATTCAAAGGCAAATTCAAAGGCAAAAAATCAATTGTTAAAAATCTAGAAACAATATTTTTTACATAATATAACTTCTTTGAAAATTAGCCTCAGTTATGAAAGTGAAATTTGGAACTTCAAAACTAGATAGAGGCTTTGAATTTTATGTGTCTGTGAAAGAAGAACTGTGGAGAAGTTACAAAAAATTCTTTTGAAGAGACAGAATTAAAATATATTTAATGTCTATTAATTGCTTCAGTAATATTTTCAGGCAAAAAATGTCTTCTTGACAATTATACAAGCCTTCTGAAATTGTTCTGCTCACAAATAAGGTGGTAAAATAGTCTGGATAAAAATTACAATCATAAAGGTAAAGAACATTACATTAGGTGGGCTAGCAAAAATGGGTGGTCCCTCAGGATGGCTAATGTCTATTAGACCGTGGTGGTCAGTGTGTGTGTAAGTTACATTTGGGATGATTCTTGGAATCACTATAACTATCCCCTTAAACAATGAATACATATCTGCTTTCTGCTTTAATTGTAGAACTACATGAAACATAATTACTAAATATATCTAGAATTATTCTTCCAAGATTCTAATAAATTCCCTATTAACTCAAAAGTTGATGTCAGATTTAATTTTTATTTAAATATAATCTTTGTATTCCCGTATCCTTTGAGTTCCACAATCCATGATGGTTTAGGTCTGTTTATGCAAAGAATATTTTTAAAATTATCTTTACAGTAAAGTAATGAGAATGTTATTCCAGTCCACTTTAACTGTCTGTTAATTTTTATTTTTTAAATCACCATGAGTCAATGGTTTTTCGGCTGATTACTTTTAAAACCACTATATATTTGAAAGTATTTGGCAATGTGCCCAATGCTTTAAGTTTTATTTTTTTATACTTTTGATTCATTCTCCAATTTACTTACCTCTTTTCCAGCCTCATGTTTACCTCAGCACTAGAACACGTCATGTAAAACTAGCATAAATTATATAGTGTTGTTATTCTTAAAAAATCTGCATGGAAATGTACAATACTTCTGCAAATGCCTTCAATCTTTATTCTTAATAATCACCACTTAAAATTGATTATAAGCTTGCCTTCACTTTAGAGTTTTATATATGTATATTATTCTTTAGAATATATGATCATACAGTTTCAGTTCTTTGAGAATTAGGATAATTATATTTTCTTGCATGTTTTGCATTGATATGCATTCATGAGAACAACAAAAATTAAGGCTACTACTCTTCCATAAGAAGTCTTGAATTTATGGCTCTATAATATTTTAGAGAATAGAAAAAGGAATAATTTCAAAAAATATATTCAAACATTAAGCTAATTATGAAACAGTTCAAAATACCTTCCAAAAAATTATAGATAGGCAAAATGAATATTCTGGACTTGTGGATTTCTTAGGAAAATATACCAATATGGGAACTCTATATACAGAGAGAAAATATCCCATTGACTCTGGATTATTAAATTATGCTGAAAATTGGAGTTTTAAAAATATCACACTGATTATCATGGCCAATTAAAATGCTTACATATTTCATACTTGCTTGATTTTAAAGAAAATTTGGAACTAACCATAATTGAAGATATAGAAAAAGTATTCCATTCTTAGTAGAATAACAAAAAGTCATGTAGACGTATGAAATGACTACTATTTTAAATATCACAAAAAGATGAGTTTATAAGTGACTCTCTTTAAGGAAATACTATAATAATTTAGGATTATAAAAATAAATAGTACTACCATAAAAGAAAATATTTTTACTTTTTAGCCCACTTATGAAAAATACATACTTTTTGATACTAGAATTGTTAAATAGTGGAGCTCCTAAAATGTAGTGAAGGAAATTCAGTCCAAGTTTAAAAAACTGAGATTTGAAAGATCTAAATGTATGCCCATATTTGAAGAAAAAACTATCCATTGTAACATGTACTGTATGAATGTATAAACTTCTTTTAGAAACCCTGCTAATACATGTAATTTACTAAACTTAAGAAGCAAGTTTTTTTAGCCTTACCCAATAGGCCTCGAAACAATAATTTCAACTTGAGGTTCTGATTTTGATTCTAAAATAATGTTGTAAACTTCTTCATTTGTAGCTCCCGGCAGGGGTTTACCATTCCATTCTAGAACTTCATCCCCTTGAATTTAAAAAAAAGGGTATTTTTTTACCTTATATATTCTGTTTATTTTTCTTATCTTTTCTTCTTTTTTTTTTTAACAAAGAAATGCAAAACATATACAAATAGTTTAATCGTCTAGGCTCTGCTCTTGAAAGCAAATTGATTGCCATATAATGTCAGCTAAATGGTTCTTTCTAAACACTTTTTTTGTTTTTTTTTCTTTCCTTCATAGAAGATTACTGGTCATTTGAAACAGCACAACACAAACTACCTTTATCTTTTGAGAAATATCAGAAATAATATAAAAATCGTCTCATGCTATGGGATGGAATTAGCATAGCTCATCTGGCAACATCAAAAATAATAATTAGCAGCATGCCCTCCATAATATAAACGTAGGCGGCTCTATACAGGAAAGATTATTAAATGCTGCATAACCCTGCTTTACTTTCCGTAGAAATAGCGATTAACATTTGTTAGCATGAATTTTCCAACTATAAGTCATGCTTCATTGCCTTCTCCAGATGCACAACAGAATAAAAATGCATGGAAGGATTTGAATTCATACCCAGAGGGTAACGCAGGGAGCTATGGCAACATTACAAAGCAAGCAGATGTAAAATTGTTGCATGACAGTCAACCTATTCCAGATGTTCATACACACACGTTCTATACATAATACATATCATGGTAATTAAGGTAAAATTAGAAAATATTTTTAAATAGTAAAAATATAATACATATTAAGTTGTTAAGTAACTGAAGATTCACTGAGGAGAGTAACACGGTATTAAAATACAAAGACTAATCACCTGCTATATTAACCAGAGCTTTCACCAAAGACCATTTGGAAAAAATCACTTATTTTCATAAATATTTAGAGCAGTTTTAGTTCTCAAATGTCTCTGCAATGACCCTTGAATTGACAATAGAGGCTCAGCTGAAATATCGCAGCCGCAGGGATACTTTGAGGAGTCTTAGTTTTGTGTTTGTTTTGTGTATGCTCATCTTGCTGTTATCAGTTCCTGTAATACTTCAGTAGCAAATGAAATATGTCTGTAATAAATGGATCAATATCATCATTATACATTTAAAGCTAATGACAAATATGGAACTTTTTAGTTTTTAGTTATGCCTTTTAAAAAAGTAGATTTTTGCTTTGCTAGGTTTATTTTAAAACAATTATTTTCCCTACTCCCAAGTGTTTGCTTACTCAAAAGTAAAAAGGCAAATATTTGAAAAGCATATAATGCTGTTTAGGTATGATAAAAGAGTATGGTTAGTACAAATAGTTAAATCACTTCTGATCATTTGACCTAAGATGTTAACTTGCAGTTTTTCAAACAGGAATGAATATACATCACTCTATTAAAAAAAAAAAAAAAGCAATACAATTTTAAAATATATTAGGAGTCTTTTAAATTTACTGACCAAAAAAAAAAAAAAAGAAAGTTTACATCATGTGAATGTATATGTGTGTGTCTGTATGAAAAACTATTGTCTAAAATAATAATTACCCTGGTATTTTCTATTCTATTTTGTTCTATTTTTTAAAATAATGAATGTAACCCATTAAATCAACTTTACTATCCAGTAATGTGCTGCAATCAACATTTTGCAAAAAACCTGCATTATAAAATTCTTCCTCTTATAGACAGCAATCTGAAGCACTACTTTTAATATAAAATTAACTTAATATATGTATTGATTTATTTACAAATCAAGAATTCCTAAATTAGAAGGTGGTCTCCTTAAAACTATTTATGAAAGATAATGAGTAGACAAAGATGAAAAAGAGGCTTTCTTCTGTCTTTAAATTTGTTAGAGGAGAAATACAAAACTGAATCCCTTTAATAAAATGTTGTATGCAATGAAAGAAATCCATGTGAGGAACGGAAGGAGAGTCTGGCTGCACCAGGGAGGAGGGACCTAGTTACTGTTCAGGGGAAGTATCAGGAAATGCTTCACAATTAAGGCAACTTTAGAAGAGTTTTGAAGGATGGCAAGGACATCAACCGGCAGAGCCCAGGAACAGCAAAGCCACCGTGAGGAGGACAGGCACGGCCAGGTCCTGCAGTTGGAAACAGCGCCTGCGACCCAGGTGGACCAGCACCGCCGAGGGTGGGGGTGCGGAAGGAGGGGGCGGGACTGTTAGCGGAGGGCAGACTGCAGAGCTTCAACCCGAGCAGACGGTGCCTGAGGGACGACGGAAGGACTTAACAAGGGGAGCGTCTGTGCCTCCATCATCCAGCAGCGGGCAAGGACTGAAGGGAACAGCAGTAGGAAAAGCTACTGCAGATTAAGGCAAGACTGCAGATGCTGAACAAATGTCATGCTAAACAAACAAACAAACTAGTTTTACAGGCTAACGCTGTTTATATGTAAACAGAAGGGAAACAGTTCCTAAACCATGTAAATCAAACAGAATATACTGTCTAATTTTCAAGCACATCAATTGCTTCAAGTGAAAACCACATTTATATGTTTTACAGTTATTTAAGTAGAGCTTCTAACGTTTTAAAGTTTCTCAGACTCTAGGCACATAAGAGGGTTAAGTAAGTGAAGTTAATCACTAAGGGATATATATACAAAGAAAACCTGACTTTCTTAAGTAACTGTCTATTAAAAAAACACAAAAATCAAAAAAATGTCATGTTTAGAATCTGATCTGCAAATTCAGATTTGTGGCAAGGTTATCTTACACTTGAGTAGACAAGTGGTTCTTATAACGTTTCAAGTCTTCAAGTCCCTCAACAAGCAGAATCGGTTTAATGACATAGTCACTCCAGATTGAGCTATGTTCTTATAGAATCATGATAGTCTCTGATGAGAAATCACAGAGGACAGTACACATCTTCAAAGCTGTGCATATAGCAGATGGAGAAAAACCTCTCATTTGGATTTTCCCTCTATACAATACCTGGAGAGCACGTCCCTAGCGAATAAAACATCTGAATGATTTTGAACTGACACTCTCATAATCAGTTACATCAAAAATGTCCTTAATAGAATATTTTTCCAAAGCTTCCAATAATTATAACCTTAAGGTATAAAAACTGAAAAAAATAGTCCAGAAATGTTCTCTTTCCACATGCTATGGGTTATTAATCCTCACTTTGACAGGTCAGCTTACTCTGTTTTCTTTATGATTGGCAAATGGGTAAGCAAATACTCTCACCAAAAGATTTCTACTAAACTCGGAAGTATAGCAAACTGGAAAAAAAAATGTTTATATGGCTTTTATTAAATGAAAAATAAAAAGATAAATGATGTTATTATATCATATTAAGGTTACAAAGTAACAAAATGTAAATTTCCAAATACCAAGAAGTAGCACATCTGTACGAATACAACAATATATGTCACATTAAAATTAACAAATAATATATCATCTGTGTAAGAAATGTGATTGTGATTATATTTTACTAAAAACTCCAGTAATGAATAAGTGTTTTGTGACCATTATGAAAAACTTTAGTAATTACTATGACTCATAAAGGACTAAACTCTGACATTATTTTTTTCACAGGCTTAACTGTTTCAGACTTTTGTAGCAACATTAGGCAGCCATATACAAAAATTAGTAATCCTTTGGCATTTTGCATCTATTTATTTTTACATAAATGCAAAGATTTGACTCATTCTCTCCAAACTGCTATTCATGTATAGTTGTCTATTATGACAATCAATTAAATATTCATATCCGGAAAATATCTGTATGTCTGCATGAAAATTGGTTGTTTACTTAATGGGCATACATAACTTACCCAAAATTGAAAACCACCAACTCATGCATAGAGTACATATGACTTAGATATTAAAAGAGGAACTTTACCTGCTCTCAAGTGTCCAACCACATCTGCAAGGCTACCCTTCTTTACTTTGGTGATGAAGGCACCGAGGCGTCCTAAGTCAGTCATTTTTCCTCCAACAACCTGGATAATTATACATTTGTAAGTTCACAAGACTCATGCTGAAACAAAAGTCTCTTAGTTTGGGGAATTATTCCTACATATTTTGTGATATGTTTAGAATTGAATGTAGGAACAAAAATGAAGTGAAATCTATTTTTGGTTAAAGGGGACTGCAGCATAGTAGCAACAAGAACTTACCCCACTGCATGTGAGATAATGTGCCCTAAAGAAGTTTATATTCTGGTTCGTCATACCAACCTCACACAAAAGGGTGTCTGGGACAACGTGCCCCTAAGAATACATGATGTCCCCTTTCACCCTCAGACAACAGGTGTTTGACCCTTTACTAATACTGGAGTTTATTTTTCTTTATCTAAATTCACTTGAATTTCTATGATCGACCATGGTCCATTGAGACTTGGGAACTTGATCCTTTTCATATATTTTTAGTCTAAGACAAAGACTGAGGATTTAAAACTTAAACCAAGAACAGACCACTTTGGGGAAGCAGTTCACCATGGTGCAGAGTAACAGCCTAAGTTTATCATATCTCCTGAACATCTGAATGACCTCCTCATCTAATATACACAGAGGATCCAATCTGAGTCTCCAAAGCTAAGTTATATCACTGAATGGTTAACATGCTCACCTGGATTTTCCTCAATAACTAAAATTAAACATATCTGAAAGGTTCTCAGTTTAATTTCTCCCAATGCAGAGGCTCAATGCATATGATTAGTTGGTCCATTGAGACTTGGGAACTTGATCCTTTTCATATATTTTTAGTCTAAGACAAAGACTGAGGATTTAAAACTTAAACCAAGAACAGACCACTTTGGGGAAGCAGTTCACCATGGTGCAGAGTAACAGCCTAAGTTTATCATATCTCCTGAACATCTGAATGACCTCCTCATCTAATATACACAGAGGATCCAATCTGAGTCTCCAAAGCTAAGTTATATCACTGAATGGTTAACATGCTCACCTGGATTTTCCTCAATAACTAAAATTAAACATATCTGAAAGGTTCTCAGTTTAATTTCTCCCAATGCAGAGGCTCAATGCATATGATTAGAAATGGGAGAGGTATCATCAAAAGTTGAAGTTGATCAATAGGGACATGGCCAATAGTGGAGGTGATCAGAATTGGTTCATAGCCAGAGAATTAATGATAATAATCAATAAAGTGACATTAGCTGAAAAAAAGTTTTTAGTTGGACTCATAGGCAATGGTGTTAAAGAGATCAAACTATTACCCAACTATACAATACAATCTCTTGGTAAATAATCATTTAAAAGCAACATTTATGAATGTTTATGAAAGCAAATAAAACCACGTGACAACATTCATACACATTCATACACACAATAAAACAAAATGTATATATATATATTTTTTCTTGCCAAACAAAATATTATAACTTTTAGTTTCTTTTTTATCTGATAGAAGTCAGTTAATATTTTTAAAGGTACATTTTACTCTTTGGGTATTAGTTTGATTGCACTTAGGAAATGATCTCTTCAGTGATCTTTGAGGTTGCTTGTCAAAATATAATAAAATTATGAGGTTCATATTATCTAATGTTACTATTTTCCATTAAAACCATTTTAATGTAAAAACAGTCCCTGAACTTTATATTCAGAGGAAAATTCTACTATTTTTCTACATTTTATTGCAGTTTCCTAACATATCTGTATGCCATTTTAACAAAATGAGTTTAAAATACTGCCCAGATAAAGGTACTAAATACACCATAAGCCATCAATATATTAACAAGTTATATTTACTAGAATAACTTTTTTCTGAAGAGGAGAAGATGACCACTGTCAGAAACTTTGTTGAATGCAGTCACACTTTAATTCATCATTTAAGAAACATTATAAACCAGGATACTTACTTTCAGACCCAGTAATGCACCTGATTCTTTGGGCATGGTTGTTCTCTTATTAAGAATAACACGTCCAATTAATCGATCCCCTTCTTTAGAAGGCTGCCACGTTACAGGATGCTATTAAAACATGAACAAAGTTAAGAAGATAAATAAAGCTATTCTCTTTCCTAAGATGCAATTTCTTCAGTTAAGGACACTCTGAGGGGATTCCTTATTCTCAAGGGCTCTATCCTTGGCTTATAACAATTTTCATTTACAGTTGTAATTTTTTCAAAATAGGCACTTACTATACTACATCATTCTAAAAAGTCAGAAACTAAGTACCACTCCAAAATACAGCTCTGAAATGAAATGCAATGAAATATTAAAGTGTATCTGCTGATATCAATCAAGTCGATCCTGTATTCTGAGTTGTCAGTAATGTTAAGCAAATAATATCTCATTTACATATAGCCATTACTTAACACTTGCTTTTACTACTTTAGAATTTGTTTGAAGTATTATTCAGTGCTAACTTATTTTTCTTCAAAACTGTACTGTCTTAAATGAAATCAGTATTTTCTTTCATAAGATATATAATGAAGCAGAATAAGGTTACTGTCTATCACGTATCAGCAAAGGATGATGAATGGCCTACATCTTCCCCGAGTTCCCAAAGCTCCCTCTCCGGATGCTCACCGAGCTAATAGGTGATGTTTCCCGGCTATGCCACGTGGCGGGATCCAGCCAGTAATAATCCAAGTCACCTGCACAGTAGGGAGAGAAGGAAAAGTGCAATGGCTTTGAAGTGGAGAAGGAAAACCTTTTGTGCAACTTCCTCGATCTATGAAGGGTTAATAAGTTGCATAATCTCAGGTGTGTGCATTTCAGATTGTACATATCTGCGCTGCACAGGCTGTGACCTGCACCCCCAGAATGAGTGTGTGTCACAAATGCATATTGTCCTAGGGGAGGGCTATCTTTCCTCTCAGCCTAGAAACACATAAAAAGTACAGAAAGAACTAGGCTATCCCACGCACTGCCCCTCAAAGGACTACTCACGCCAAGACACAGACTGTCATGAGTGATACTGGCTAAAACTGTATTCACTGCACTGAGACGAATATTAAAATTTAGTGCCCCTTCTTCAACTCTTCTGAACTACATCATTTTTCAAAATTATTCTCTAGTCTGTATAACTGGACACACAGTTTTAGGACATTTTTGAAAAAGTGATGTGAAAGTTAAAGATCCAAAAAAACTTTTAGCAAAAGAGTACATACAACTGACAGAGTATTCACTTTTACTAAATCATAAAAAAGACTTTAAAAATTCTAACTTTTTAAACATGGATTTATGAACATTTACTTTGGATTTTTAAATTTAAACACTGCACTGAGACGAATATTAAAATTTAGTGCCCCTTCTTCAACTCTTCTGAACTACATCATTTTTCAAAATTATTCTCTAGTCTGTATAACTGGACACACAGTTTTAGGACATTTTTGAAAAAGTGATGTGAAAGTTAAAGATCCAAAAAAACTTTTAGCAAAAGAGTACATACAACTGACAGAGTATTCACTTTTACTAAATCATAAAAAAGACTTTAAAAATTCTAACTTTTTAAACATGGATTTATGAACATTTACTTTGGATTTTTAAATTTAAAAATATAATGTGAAAGAAAGCATTTGAGGGAAAATAAAAAAGAAGAAAAATCAACGCAAAGCAGCAGGGCTGTAAGTATCCACATAGGAAGAAAGTCCAAAGTGGGTAACCGTGTGAGAATTAATGACCTTTAACATTTTAAACATCAGGTTAAATCAATGAAAAAATTTCTCCTCATGGATGTTGAAAGAGAAAAATACTAGGAGAGTGAGTAAAGCATGCCAGTTAAGAGTGAGATGTCCAGCTCACTATTAAGAAAATGTTTGGATGCTGCCTGTGAAGGTCATAAATAAAGAATTTTATGTAGATGACAGGCATGACAAACATAATAGGCATGATAAAAGAAATATGACAGAAACAGAAAAAAAGTTTAAAATGTGTAGGCACAAAAATTGCGTGCATTTCAGTTTTTTAGTAGCTGCCTCTTTTCCTTTTACATAATGTGTTAGGACAGTGGGAGAGTGTTATGCATACTATAATAAACAATGTTTTTCAAATACGGCATGTAAATAGAAATATATTCTATGAAGCCGTATTCTGTTAAAATTTACTCCACATGGAGTCAATATCCCTCCCCAAATCACCAAGTTTAAAAGCTGTACATGAATTTGTGACTATAGATCTCAAATATTCTTCTGGACGGTCTCAGGGAATTGAATATAAGACCATATTTTTACTGTCTGTGAAACTTCATATTTGAAAGTTTAAATATATTTCACTAAAGCTTTTTCGTCTTTAATAGTATGACACCATTCCTCTTGAAAGAAAAACTACCTACAATAAAAATAAAATTAAAATTACTACTAAGCAGTAACTTCAAATATTCAAAAGATTATCTCAATTCATAAAGCTTTCTCCCCAAAATTTCACATACCAAGTAATAAGGCTGATGACTTCTCAAATTCTGATTCACTCTGAAATACTGTGACAAATTAATAGACTTACTGAGATATGCTTGGGGCTTAAAGAAAAAAATAATTAGTCATTAAGTTGGAAGCTGCTTTGAGAAGTCTTTAAGGACACAGAAATGACAAAAACCCTCACTATTTTAAAGGCATCAGGGAAACAGTTCATTGCATCCTTCAGGAATTGATTTAGATCTTAGAAACTAGAATCCTTGGGCTCTTCTCCGTCTCTCCCTCCAAATCCTTGTGTGGACTTAAACACTGTTTCACTCACCTTTTCCTGAGCAAATCTGGATATTATCTGGTGAATGTCTGTGGTGCAAAAATGGCTCCTTATATGCAGAGTCAAAAGCTAATGTTTCTGGTATAATTCAGTAATGACACTGACTACACTTTATTATGAAAAGACTGCTTTCAGGCAATGGTTTTCTATCAGGTATAAACTGTGTAGGGAAATGATTGTGAATAAAGAGTCTAATTTAATTGGCTTAACCTCAGATACACAGATGACACCACCCTTATGGCAGAAAGTGAAGAAGAACTAAAGAGTCTCTTGATGAAAGTGAAAGAGGAGAGTGAAAAAGTTGGCTTAAAACTCAACATTCAGAAAACTAAGATCATGGCCTCTGTTCCCATCTCTTCATGGCAAATACATTGGGAAACAGTGAGAGTCTTTACCTTTTTAGGCTTCAAAATCACGGCAGTTGGTGACTGCAGCCATGAACGTATAAGATGCTTGCTCCTTGGAAGAAAAGTTATGACTAACCTAGACAGCATATTAAAAAGCAGAGACATTACTTTGCTGACAAAGGTCCGTCTAGTCAAGGCTATGGTTTTTCCAGTAGTCATGTATAGATGTGAGAGTTGGACTATAAAGAAAGCTGAGTGCCAAAGAATTGATGCTTTTGAACTGTGGTGTTGGAGAAGGTTCTTGAGAGTCCCTTGGACTGCAAGGAGATTCAACCAGCCCATCCTAAAGGAAATCAGTCCTGAATATTCATTGGAAGGACTGATGCTAAACCTGAAACTCCAATACTTTGGCCACCTGATGCGAAGAACCGACTCATTAGAAAAGACCCTGATGCTGAGAAAGATTGAAGGTGGGAGGGAAAGGGGACAACAGAGGATGAGATGGTTGGATGGCACCACCGACTGGATGGACATGAATTTGAGTAAACTCCGGGCATTGGTGATGGACAGGGAGGCCAGGCATACTGTGGTTCATGGGGTCACAAAGAATCGGACCTGACTGAGCGACTGAACTGAACTAGAACACATGTGTGTATGTGCATATGTGTGTATGTATGTTTTTCCAGGCCATTCAGGTGTGCAGCCAGCACATTAATGCTCATTTGGATGGGATGGATTTTGCAGCTTTGGAAACTCTGCTTTGCAATTCTGGCAAGTGACTGAAAATGACTAACTAACAAATCTAAAAAACACATTAAGTACTGCAGCATACACTAATAGTTGCATATATTTTAGTACATGAATATACTTCCCTCACATTCCGAAAGTTTTAACAGCTTTCTTAGCATGAATTTCATCATCACACATTAAAATACAACAGTTTTGCTTAAACAGTTATAAAAAATATATTCTAAAATCTAAATATGCTATTTTAAACTATATGTGCTTCATCTTTCCGTGCATTATGAAGCTGTAAAAGTCTCACTGACTTTTATGTACTCTAATTTGTCTTTGGAGAAGGAAATGGCAATCCACTCCAGTACCATTGCCTGGAAAATCCCATGGACAGATGAGCCTGCTAGGCTACAGTCCATGGGGTCGCAAAGAGTCGGACACGACTGAACGACTTCACGTTCACGTTCACGTTCACGTTCAATTTGTCTTTATAAGACATTTATCTATTATTAATAAAAGTGACACTCAACAAAACTCCCTCCTAAAATATTCAGACTAGAATTTCATTAATATAAAACATTTTTCTTAATTAAATTTCCTAATAGGTGATTAAAGATATTGACTGCCAGTGGCATAACTGCAAAATGATAAATTCATGGCATTTGCTTATGGAATAAACACAAAATCATCCTGGTTTTAATGTTCAATGTAACTGTCAAGGAGTAAATTTAGTATTATCATTAATTTCGATCTAGGGAATAGATGCTTCAGTCTACAGAAATGGCTGAATCCATGTTCAATGAAGTCTTATAATTTGATTAATTTTTGTGAAAACATTAAAAACAGTTTTATCCTGTCCCTTGTTGAAAAAGCAGGTTAATTAAACTTCATAAGTAAGCACACAGCTTTCACTGCACACAAAAAAAAGTCAGCTAGTGACTGCAAGGAGAACACACCAGTCAATCCCAAGAGATAGTGGTCCTGAATATTCACTGGAAGGATTTTGCTGATGCTGAGGCTGAAGCTCCAATATTTTGGCCACCCGATGTGAAGAACTGACCCATTAGAAAAGACCCTGATGCTGCGAAAGACCGAAGGCAGGTTGAGAAGAGGATGAGAGAGGATGAGATGGTTGGTTGGCATCACCGACTTGTTGGACATGAGTTTGAGCAAGCTCCGGGAATTGGTGATGGACAGGGAAGCCTGGCCTGCTGCAGTCCACAGGGTCGCAGAGTTGGAACACGAACTGAGCGACTAAACTGAGTGACATATGGGCTTCCCTAGTGGCTCAGTTGGTAAAGAATCTGCCTGCAGTGCAGGAGACCTGGGTTCAGTCCCTGGCTTGGGAAGATGGCCTGGAGGAGGGCATGACAACCCACTCCAATATTCTTGCCTGGAGAATCCCCATGGACAGAGGAGCCTGGCGGGCTACAGTACATGGGGTCACACAGAGTTGGACACGACTGAGTGACTAAGCATAGCACAGCACAGTGACATATGAGCTTTCTGAAAAGAGATCTTGCTTTTCCTAAACCCAGATTATTATGGCAAGAGTATGTAACAGTGCATAAACATACATGTCTATGATTTAAATGTTTGCATCTTGTGACAGCTAATTTAAAGCACAAGAGATTTCAATAAGACCAATCAAAAGCAATGAACAAAACACTTTCTAAATAATATATATGCATGGTTGCATGTATATGAATATACTAAAACTGTAAGAAGAAAATCATACATAACTTCACACATTAAATATCTACTTAAAAACTCACATAACAAATATACTTGATCAAGTTGAAGGTCTAATTTCAAGTAGTAAAGGAAAGAGTATCAACATCAAACCCCTGAATCATTAGAAAATGTGGACTTCTCCATCACCAGAAGACATAGATAGTGTGTTTTTAACATCATTACAATGGATGATAATAAAAGATGGGACTAAATCAATTACAAGATAGACTCACAGTAAGTCTGAACAATACATAGCCATAATTTTGCTACTTATGTTGACTCATTGGAAAAGACTCTGATGCTGGGAGGGATTAGGGGCAGGAGAAGAAGGGGACAACAGAGAATGAGATGGCTGGATGGCATCAGTGACTCAATGGACGTGAGTCTGAGTGAAACGGGAGCTGGTGATGGACAGGGAGGCCTGGCGTGCTGCGATTCATGGGGTCGCAAAGACTCGGACACGACTGAGTGACTGAACTGAAGATCTCAAAATAAATGGATTGTTCTTCCTACATAGAACAGATTGTACCATTCAAAACCATTATAAAAATCATGGACCAAAATCAGAAGAACAAGTCTTTCCAGAGGTTTCAAATACTTCTTAAAATTTTTCCTCTTTTATGTTTACATTCTATGGCAGGGTATATGTGGAGACCCAATGAAACTATTAATAAATGAATCCCAAGGTACTTTATTATAGCACAGCACTAGACAAATTAAAATGTCTAAATATGTTAATTAAAATTAAACAAAATTTAAATAATATTAATTATTTCTTTAATTAAAATGTCACATTTATTACATATCTATACACAGTGTATATATAAAAGCTAACTCAGTTATAAGAATTATATTTTAATTTGAGACAAAGCAAGGTATTTTTAATACTACATTCCATGATCAGCATATAAGTTAGTAAATATTGCTAAATTGCTATAGTTATGATATAATAGAGGCATATATCCATTTTACTGATTTTAATACATTACAAGGACATTCTTCTCATAAACAGGAAATAAACTGTGAAGTCTCAGAATGGAGGAAAAAACTTAACTTTTGATTGATATGACAAAAATGCTTGAAATAGTTTCCTTATATTCAGAAGGTTGTATGCCTTCTAAGGGCAAATGTGTTCACTCTCACTCTAAGTTACATACAAAAATGGAGCTAACTGTACAATCACTCAATAAAAATGTATTATACAACAGAGTGCCAGAAAGCCTAACCTCACCTCAGTTTAACAATCCAGGAGAAGAAACAAATATTACTTAAAGAGACTTAACATCTAGGCATTAAAATAAAATTGGAACACTTCCTTATTAACTTTACTGATTAACCAAATTAATCTGTGAAAAAATAGAGAATTTCTGCACAGATGCAAAATCAGCAAACTGTCGTTCATGACTGGAACCCTGATAGTCTAAGCTCCTAGTAGAGTAAAAGTATCGGCCCACAAATGCTCTCTGGTGACTTCATTCAAATCCCACCATGTCCATTGCACAATCTGATGGCAAATATTGTGTAATTAAGTAGCAAATTTATGTCCCTTGAATGCAAGACCTGAGGCAGGGCTGGAGGCATCTCTAACTGTTAGTCTTTAGCAGAAATATCTTCAGTAATTCTAAGTAACTGAATTGTCTGGTGCTGGCCTAAAATACACTCAGAAACTGTCAGTCTCCAGAAGAATTATATTCAGTGAGTTCAGTTCACTCCCTCAGTTGTGTCCAACTCTTTGCAACCCTTGTCCATTGACAGCAGGCCTACCTGTCCTTCACCATCATCCAGAGTTTGCTCAAATTCATGTCCACCAANATTCTGCAATTATAGAAGTCTATATACTGCAACTAACACCCAACACAGGCCAAAACAAAAACAAAAACAAACAAAAAAAGACACAAACCCTACAGAAGCAAAAAATCCCTCTATACTGTCAATGAGAGGGCTAGCTATAAAACCTAATTTATGCAAAGATACTGAAGATACTGGCTTTTGTGTGTCTCTCTCAGATGGCATTTACTCACTAATAGAAGACTTCTGAAGAGAAATGTCATGGAACAAATAAATATCTCATTTTGTAATTTCAGAGTCCACAGCAAATGAGGAAAGATCTTTCTACCACCTTTCTAATTATATTACTTACTCCACTTGTGCTCTTATTTACCATGCATGTACTTTGTTTGCTTTGTCTGGTATTTTGCTTTTTGGCTGTTGAACCTTTTAATGTGTTATTATCTTTTCTATCAGCTCATGGATTTACATTTGGTTGTCAGAGGTCCATAAGCAGCAGCAGTCACACACATAATGGCCAGCGGCATGGCCTTTACCTCTATTAGCCAGCAGTACAGAAGCTCCTGGACTGCTATTCTGTCCATTTCCAAATAAAGAGTTCATGGAATGGTTTATTTACAATTAAAACACACATATATGGGATTGGAGGATACAATTTGGCAGAAAGGAGAAGAAAAAGCTCTTGTAGAAATGACAGTTGGCCTATTATAAATATTTATATAAGATTTTGAGGTTTGCAAAGCACTTTCCAATGTTAATTTAATCTTTTCTACATCTTTGTGAATGTATTTGTATTTCCACTTTACAAGTGAGATAACAGCCTCACATTAAACAGCTCCTCAGTTAAAGAGGTAAAACAAATCTATGTTTTTAGGTACACAATCTCACACTTTTCTAAGTGTCTGTATTGTTGTTTTTATGGGAAAAGATGTAGATCAGAGTGATGGAGTGAAGTTAAAGGAACTCTGCAGGGACAAGTTTGGGACAGGAAAAAGCAGTTTTCTTTCCTGCAGAAAAAGGCAATTTTCTTCACTGAAAGGAAGAGAAAATTAAAAGAATTTTTCAGAATTTTGTCCTTCATGTATCTGTTAATTCATTTAAAAATGTTTATCAATAGCCTCTAATGTGTCAGGCATAGTTCTAGGATCTGGAGACACAAAAATGAGCAAAAGATCCTTGTTTTCACGGAGTGTGTATTTTGAAAAAAAAAAAAGATAAACAATATACATATCACTTTAATTAGTTATAAGTACCCAAGAAAAAAAGCAAGCAAACAAAGAAACAGAGAAGGGGCTTATAAAGTGTCAGGATATCAGGTTGACATTTTAGAAGAGTGGTTAGAAAGGCCTCACTAGGAAAACTGAGAAATTACCCAACACTCTGTTTATGTTATTTTGACTAAACTGTCTAACATTACAGCCCATTTTTCCATTTTCTCCTGGGAGGTATTTAGTATCCTTACTAGTTCTACTAAAAGTAAATTAATTGATTTATTGTTGAATGTTTTGAACTAGTTATGCTTACTAATTAATTAACCCAATCGTTTTCCAAAGCATTGTAATAGCAAGTGACAAATTGTCAATGCTTGATATATTCATCATGTTAGTTCAGCAGTGTCCCAGGTGGACAAAATATTTCTTATGACGATCTAGTTACAGAGCCTTCATGTGAAAAACTGTAGCTCCCAGCTCAGTAGAACACTAACTTGGGTGAAATGAATGCATTGATTTGTACAAGATTTCTCAATGCTAAAAATACAGAAATGCTAGAAATGTAAAAGTTGAGTTTACTGGCTCATGCTGTCTTAGAAAATTAGACGAGAGACAACACTCCATTTCTCTTTCCACAGGCAGTGGACACCTATATTTATCTTCTGAGATACTCAGACATCCAACAGCCTGTCACACCTACTGTCCTCTTATGGGGCTTTGGAAGTTATTTACAAAAAGAGGCAACCATTATTGATATTAAGGAGGCTCACTAAATAAATAAATTCCCTTTCCTGGCACATGAATTTGGAAGCAAATAACATGAGAGTCAAAAATATCAGTTTCTAACTCAAACAGGGGCTCTGTATCAACCTAGAGGGGTGGGATGGGGGAGTGGATATGGAAGGGAGGTTCAAAAGAGAGGGGATATATGTATACCTATGCTTGATTCATGTTGAGGTTTGACAGAAAACAGCAAAATTATGTAAAGCAATTATCCTTCAATTAAAAAATAAATACACTAAAAAAACCAGTTTCACATGTGAGGAAACTGTGTGGAAAATATAGCCTAGATTTGCAGACAAGTGGTTTTGCTAATTTTGCTCCTTATCATTAAATTTATCCCCTTAAACTACAGGACTATACCTTGTTGAGTTTCTTTGCTGTGAGCAAAGGAAAACCACCTCTCTGTAGCTAATTAGACCCTTAAACAAGGGTTCGTTTCACTGATAATTTCCTAAAAAGTCTAGAGACTACAGTGTAAATAGTATCTCCATGGGGTTGTGGAAACAGAAGTCCTATCCTGAATATGGGTGGCTGCGACGGTGCACAAGCACATTTGAGAGAAGCTACCCCACGTCCGAGGTCAGGGGAAGAAGCCAGGAAGACCCCATGCCCTAGGGGCGGCTCCAAGAGGAACTACCCTGCATTTGAGGTCAGGGCGATGGCCAAGAGTGCCAGGCTGTGACAGCACAGAAGCAGCCGAGAGGAGCTACCCTCACCCGAGGCCAAGGGTGGCGGCAAGGAAGAGCTACTGCACGTCCAAAGAGCAGTGACTGTGGGTGCAGGAGGGCCTAGAGGAGCTACTTCACGTTCAAGGTCGGGAGGAGCTGCAGTGAGGAGATACCCTTTGTCCAAGGTAAGGAGCAGCGGCTGCACTTTGCTGGAGCAGCCATGAAGAGATATCCCATGTCCAAGGTAAGAGAAACCCAAGTAAGACGGTAAGTGTTGTGAGAGGGCATCAGAGGGCAGACACACTGAAACCATACTCACAGAAAACTAATCAATCTAATCACACCAGGACCACAGCCTTGTCTAACTCAATGAAACGAAGCCATGCCCATGGGGCCACCCAAGATGGGCGGGTCATGGTGAAGAGGTCTTACAGACTGTGGTCCACTGGAGAAGGGAATGGCAAACCACCTCAGTATTCTTGCCTTGAGAATCCCATGAACAGTATGAAAAGGCACAATGATAGGATACTGAAAGAGGAACTGCCCAGGTAAGTTGGTACCCAATATGCTACTGGAGATCAGTGGAGAAATCACTCCAGAAAGAATGAAGGGATGGAGCCAAAGCAAAATCAATACCCAGTTGTCCATGTGACTGCTGATAGAAGCAAGCTCCAGAGCTGTAAAGAGCAATATTGCATAGGAACCTGGAATATTAGCTCCATGAATCAAGGGAAATTGGAAGTGGTCAAACAGGAGATGACAAGAGTGAATGTCAACATTCTGGGAATCAGCGAACTAAAATGGACTGGAATGGGTGAATTTAATTCAGAGGACCATTATATCTACTACTGCGGGTAGGAATCCCTTAGAAGAAATGGAGTAGCCATCATGGTGAACGAAAGAGTCTGAAATGCAGTACTTGGATGCAATCTCAAAAACGACAGAATGATCTCTGTTCATTTCCAAGGCAAACCATTCAATATCACAGTAATCCAAGTCTATGCCCCTAACAAGTAACACTGAAGAAACTGAAGTTGAACGGTTCTATGAAGACCTACAAGACCTTTTGGAACTAACACCCAAAAAAGATGTCCTTTTCATTACAGGGAACTAGCATTCAAAAGTAGGAAGTTAAGAAACACCTGGAGTAACAGGCAAATTTGGCCTTGGAACGCAGAATGAAGCAGGGCAAAGGTTAATAGAGGTTTGCCAAGAGAATGCACCGGTCATAGCAAACACCCTCTTCCAACAACACAAGAGAAGACTCTCACACGGACATCATCAGATGGTCAACACCAAAATCAGATTGATTATATTCTTTGCAGTCAAAGATGGAGAAGCTCTACATAGTCAACAAAAACAAGACCAGGAGCTGACTGTGGCTCACATCATGAACTCCTTATTGCCAGATTCAGATTTAAATTGAAGAAAGTAGGGAAAACTACTAGACCATTCAGGTATGACCTAAATCAAATCCCTTATGATTATACAGTGGAAGTGAGAAATAGATTTAAGGGATTAGATCTGATAGATAGAGTGCCTGATGAACTATGGAATGAGGTTCATGACACTGTACAAGAGACAGGGATCAAGACCATCTCCATGGAAAGGAAATGTAAAAAATCAAAATGGCTGTATGGGAAGGCCTTGCAAACAGTTGTGAAAAGAAGAGAAGCTAAAAGCAAAGGAAAAAACAAAAGATATAAGCATCTGAATGCAAAGTTCCAAAGAATAGCAAGAAGAGATAAGAAAGCCCTTTTCAGTAATCAATGCAAAGAAATAGAGGAAAACAGAATGGGAAAGACTAGAGATCTCTTCAAGAAAATTAGAGATACCAAGGGAACATTTCATGCAAAGATGGGCTCAATAAAGGACAGGAATGTTGTGAACCTAACAGAAGCAGAAGATATTAAGAAGAGGTGGCAAGAATACACAGAAAGACTGTACAAAAAAATTCTTCATGACCATATAATCATGATGGTGTGATCACGCACCTAGAGCCAGACATCCCGGAATGTGAAGTCAAGTGGGCCTTAGGTGGATGACGCTGGAGCCGATTATACAGAGTGAAGTAAGCCAGAAAGAAAAACATCAATACAGTATACTTACACATATATATGGAATTTAGAATGATGGTAATGATAAACCTGTACGCAAGACAGCAAAAGAAACACAGAGGTATAGAACGGCCTTTTGGACTCTGTGGGAGAGGGAGAGGGTGGGATGGGTTGGCAGAGTGGCAGTGTAACATGTGTGATATCATAAGTGAAACGAATCGCCAGTCCAGGTTTGATGCAGGATGCAGGATGCTTGGGACTGATGCACGGGGATGATCCAGAGAGAGGGTGTGGGGCGGGAGGGGGGAGG
>SJXQ01002661.1:1246737-1322179 GCA_006408695.1 Aepyceros melampus
TGGTAATAATAAACCTGTACGCAAGACAGCAAAAGAGACACAGATGTATAGAACAGCCTTTTGGACTCTGTGGGAGAGGGAGAGGGTGGGATGGGTTGGCAGAGTGGCAGTGTAACATGTGTGATATCATAAGTGAAACGAATCGCCAGTCCAGGTTTGATGCAGGATGCAGGATGCTTGGGACTGATGCACGGGGATGATCCAGAGAGAAGGTGTGGGGCGGGAGGGGGTGGTGGGGGTCGGGATTGGGAGTTCATGTACACTCGTGGCTGATCCATGTCGATGTGTAGCCAAACGAATACAGTCTTGTAAAGCAAAACAAACTAAAAAAATAAAAATTAATTAAAAAAAAAAAAGCATCACTACAAACAAAGCTAGTGGAGGTGATGGAATTCCGGTTGAGCTATTTGAAATCCTGGAAGATGATGTTGTGAAAGTGCTGCACTCAATATGCCAGCAAATCTGGAAACCTCAGCAGTGGCCACAGGACTGGAAAAAGTCACTTTTCATTCCAATCCCAAAGAAAGGCAATGCTAAAGAATGCTCAAACTACCACACAATTGCACTCATCTCACATGCTAGTAACATAATGCTCAGAATTCTCCAAGCTAGGCATCAGCACTATGTGAGCTGTGAACTTCCTGATGTTCAAGCTGGTTTTGGAAAAGGCAGAGGAACCAGAGATTAAATTGCCAACATCTGCTGGATCATGGAAAAAGCAAGAGAGCTCCAGAAAATCACCTATTTCTTTTTTATTGATTATGCCTAA
This sequence comes from Aepyceros melampus, assembly GCA_006408695.1. Classification (NCBI taxonomy): domain Eukaryota; kingdom Metazoa; phylum Chordata; class Mammalia; order Artiodactyla; family Bovidae; genus Aepyceros; species Aepyceros melampus. The sequence continues at coordinate 1,247,507 of SJXQ01002661.1, forward strand.
GCCTTTGAGTGTGTGGATCACAATAAACTGTGGAAAATTCTGAAAGATGTGGGAATACCAGACCACCTGACCTGCCTCTTGAGAAATCTATATGCAGGTCAGGAATCAACAGTTAGAACTGGACATGGAATAACAAACTCGTTCCAAATAGGAAAAGGAGTACGTCAAGGCTGAATATTATTACCATGCTTATTTAACTTCTATGCAGAGTACATCATGAGAAACGCTGGGCTGGAGGAAGCACAAGCTGTAATCAAGACTGCCAGGAGAAATATCATAACCTCAGATATGCACATGACACCACCCTTATGGCAGAAAGTGAAGATGAACTAAAAAACCTCTTGATGAGAGTGAGAAAGTTGGATTAAAGCTCAACATTCAGAAAACGAAGATCATGGCATCTGGTCCCATCACTTCATGTGGAATAGATGGGGAAACAGTGGAAACAGTGTCAGACCTTATTTTGGGAGGCTCCAAAATGACTGCAAATCGTGACTGCAGCCATGAAGTTAAAAGACGCTTACTCCTTGGAAGAAAAGTTATGACCAACCGAGATAGCATATTGAAAAGCAGAGACATTACTTTGCCAACTAAGGTCCGTCTAGTCAAGGCTATGGTTTTTCCAGTGGTCATGTATGGACGTGAGAGTTGGACTGTGAAAAGTAAGCTGAGTGCTGAAGAATTGATGCTTTTGAACTATGGTGTTGGAGAAGACTCTTGAGAATCCCTTGGACTACAAGAAGATCCAACCCGCCCATTCTAAAGGAGATCAGCCCTGGGTGTTCTTTGGAAGGAATGACGCTAAAGCTGAAACTCCAATACTTTGGATATCTTACGCGAAGAGTTGACTCATTGGTAAAGACTCTGATGCTGGGAGGGATAGGGAGCTGGATGAAAAGAGGAAGACAGAGGATGAGATGGCTGGATGGCATCACCGACTCGATGGCCAGGAGTTTGAGCGAACTCCAGGAGTTGGTGATGGACAGGGAGGCCTGGCGTGCTGATTCGTAGGGTCGCAAAGAGTTGGACATGACTCAGCAACTGAACTGAACTGATCCTGAGTACAGTGGTTTCCTTACTGTCTTCCCAGAGGTGAGGAGCATCAGGTAAGAGAGATTGGAGTGTTCTTTAATGGAGTTTCTTCCATAAGGAAACATCAACACCCAGAGGGTTACCGTTCCTAAAGATTTCATTTGATCGAGCCTCATTTTCTCACTTTATCATTAGAGAAGAGATAGAAAAAGACATTACTCACTCCTGAGGTCAATTTGACCTTAGTTTTAACATCACTTAGCTTAAAAGAATGAAAATTTGCAAAGGTGATACCAAAAATTCAGACTGTGTGCTGGTGCTGAATCAAATTTTGAAGACAAAGTTTTGGGTTAAGTAAAAAAATAGTTTTATTGCTTTGCCAAGCTAAGAGGGAAGGGGCCATCAAGCTCATGTTCCTAAAAAACTGTCTCAACCTGGGGGAATTTGGTGAGGAGTGTGGTCCACTGAAGAAGGGAATGGCAAGCCACTTCAGTATTCTTGCCTTGAGAACCCCATGAACAGTATGAAAAGGCAAAATGATAGGATAGCAAAAGAGAAACTCCCCAGGTCATTAGGTGCCCAATATGCTACTGGAGATCAGTGGAGAAATAACTCCAGACAGAATGAAAGGATAGAGCCAAAGCAAAAACAATCCCCAGTTATGGGTGTGACTGGTGATAGAAGCAAGATCTGATGCTGTAAAGAGCAGTATTGCATAGGAATCTGGAATGTCAAGTCCACGAATCAAGGCAAATTGGAAGTGGTCAAACAAGAGATGGCAAGGGTGAACATCGACATTCTAGGAATCAGCGAACTAAAATGGACTGGAATGGGTGAATTTAACTCAGATGATTATTATATCTACTACTGTGGGCAGGAATCCCTCAGAAGAAATGGAGTAGCCATATGGTCAACAAAAGAGTCCAAAATGCAGTACTTGGATGCAATCTCAAAAAAGACAAAATGATCTCTGTTCGTCTCCAAGACAAACCATTCAATATCAAAATTATCCAAGTCTATGCCCCAACCAGTAATGGTGAAGGAACTGAAGTTGAACTGTTTTATGAAGACCTACAGGACCTTTTATAACTAATATGCAAAAAAAGATGTCCTTTTCATTATAGGGGACTGGAATGCAAAAGTAGGAAGTCAAGAAACACCTGGAGTAACAGGCAAATTTGGCCTTGGAATGCGGAATGAAGCAGGCCAAAGACTAATAGAGTTTTGCCAAGAAAATGCACTGGTCATAGCAAACACCCTCTTCCAACAACACAAGAGAAGACTCTACACATGGACATCACCAGATGGTCAACACCGAAATCAGATTGATTATATTCTTTGCAGCCAAAGATGGAGAAGCTCTATACAGTCAACAAAGACAAGACCNTTTCCCAGGGAAGAATACTGGAGTGGGTTGCCATTTGCTTTTCCAGGGGAATCTTCTCTGACCTAGTGATTGAACCCAGATCTCCTGCATTGCAGGCAGACTCTTTACCTCCTGAGCCACCAGGGAAGACCTTTCAAACACCCTTAAGAAGGTGAAATCCCTTTTTATAAATAATAAAAATGTTTCTTACCCATTATCACACAATCTCAAAGCAGCAAAACTAACTCAAAAACTGGGATTTTTGATACTGAAAATCTGGTGCTTTCCAGAGGTATCATTAAAGCTTTCCTCTGAGAAGGAAATTATGATTAAGGTCTTTTGTTTCACATGTGAGGAGACCTTGCTATATAACTTGTAAATGTTCAGGGAAAGCTTGGGGATTTTTGATACTTAATTACAAGATTGGGTCAACTAATATAATGGCCCTGGATTCTCCAGTTCTCATTAGATACTTTTGATGTTGAAGGTTATTGTGTGCAGCAGTGGATGCAGAAGGTTGATTTGGCCCAGGCTGTCATGCTACCCGCCCCCTTCCCCCAATTACCTGCATGATGTACTGGTCGGGTGGGCAGTGCTACTGAAGAGTTCTTTCATCTGAGAGAGAAGATGAAAACACACCAGTGAGTTCTCCCTCATTGTTCACTGGGTCTTTGTTTTATCTTCCAAAGGTTTGATGTTTGATAATGAATAAATTAGGATAAAATATGAATGCACCCTCTGTAAGGACCCAGCGGGAAACATTGGCTGTTGAGCCAGATCTCAATCAACGAAAGAAAGGGGTTCATTTTGGCATCAAGACCAAGCTTGGGAAGCCTGCTTATTTAGAACAAAACTCAAGATGAAAAAGGGAAGTACGTGTGCGTGATGTCTATGTGTATGCAAGACAGATAATAAGTAGGCTTAGAAAAGTTTTGATTTTATGGAAACATCACAAATTTTATAATGTGTATAATTTAAGTAATTTCCTTTTCATAGAATTTAGTCTTTAAAATATTTATTAAGGAATTATTTCCCCATTCTTAATTAAATTAGCATAATACTTTATTTATGTCCCTTGTAGGCTGAAGATCTTTTGAAGTTTATGCATGTTTATTAATATAAAGTATCTATTGCTCACATAAACTGTTGCTCAGCCTCATAGAGACAGCTGGAGCTAATTGTAAAAAGAAAAAATTTTATGGAAACTGGCTTTATGTGGAATTTTGTGACTCAAGATGAAAAAGGGAAGTACGTGTGCGTGATGTCTATGTGTATGCAAGACAGATAATAAGTAGGCTTAGAAAAGTTTTGATTTTATGGAAACATCACAAATTTTATAATGTGTATAATTTAAGTAATTTCCTTTTCATAGAATTTAGTCTTTAAAATATTTATTAAGGAATTATTTCCCCATTCTTAATTAAATTAGCATAATACTTTATTTATGTCCCTTGTAGGCTGAAGATCTTTTGAAGTTTATGCATGTTTATTAATATAAAGTATCTATTGCTCACATAAACTGTTGCTCAGCCTCATAGAGACAGCTGGAGCTAATTGTAAAAAGAAAAAATTTTATGGAAACTGGCTTTATGTGGAATTTTGTGAACAGTATCATATAGTTGGTGCTTCTCTCTTGCTGGTCCCCTACACATATAATGCTTCTTTTAAAGGTTGCTATGGGTTATTCTGGGAACAGTGCTGTAAGTGACCCAGTCATATTATTTTAAAGCCAGGATCTGGGGTAAGAGCACACATAACTAGGATGGTGTGTGGTTCTATGATGTTACCATTCACCTCACATCTGCCCTACCATGAAAGCTGTCATGGGAAGTTAGCAACTCCCAACTCTTTCTGTCACTCAGCTTGTAGATAGATGCTGGCTTTTGTGTACAACGCTCCCTTCGACTAGGACAAGCCTGAAAGTAAATGATGGAAGCTTTGGCATGGGTTTCAATTCTAAATTATGCAAGAGGGATAAAGTTCACCCAAGGAAATGTCAAGTGGGCAAAATTTTTCCTGGCATCTGGTTTTGTGCATTTCCCCCCCTCTTTACTGTGTCCTTTTTCTCTGATTTCAGACTCCAGGACAGCAATGAAATGAAACATTAGAAGGGATTGTGATATCGGCGGGGAAGTGTTCATCCATACTGTACATGAGCGAAATGAGCTTACTATTTCCAGGCTTATTTATGTTAGCCTCCTTTTCATAACTGTACAACCCCAAACTTAATTTTTTAATTGAAATAAAGCTGACATACAATATTATGCTAGTTTCAGATATATACTACATAATGATTTTTTATTTGCACATATTATGAAGTGATCATCATGAAAAGTCTAATAATTATGTCCCAATACAAGGTTACTACAATATTATTGAACTTATTTTTAATGCTGTATGTTAGTTACATCCTTGTGCTGGGAAAATCCCATAGACCTGTTACGGTCCATAGGGTTGCAAAGAGTTGTACATGACTGAAGCGACTGAGCATGCACACACACAAGTTACTTATATTATAATCTGGAGATTTGTACCTCTAAATCCTCTATAATTCATCTGCTACTGAGCTCTCTCCTTTCTGGCAGTTACATGTTGGTATCAGTCTCTGTGTTGTGGTTTGTTTGTTTTGCATTATAGATTCCACACATAAGTGAGACCATCTGCTACATAGCTTTCTCTGTCTGACTTCTTTCAGCATAATAACTCTAGGTCCATACATGTTGTCCCAAATGGAAAGCTTTTTATGTAATATCCATTGTGTTTATATATCTGCATGTTTGTATATATGTGTATGTGTGCATATATGTATGTATATGTCTGTATGTGTGTGTGTGTGTGTGTGTGTGTGTGTGACTTCCCTGGTGGCTCAAATGGTAAAGCATCCGCCTACAATGTGGAAAACCTGGGTTGGGTTGAGAAGATCCTCTGGAGAAGGAAATGGCAACCCACTCCAGTACTCTTGCCTGGAAAATCCCACGGATGGAAGAGCCTGGTAGGCTACAGTCCGTGGGGTCGCAAAGAGTCAGACACAACTGAGCAACTTCACCTTGTCTGTGTATGTGTGTGTATATATATATATATACACGAAAAAACTTCATATATATATAAAGTTTTCTTTATCCATTTGCCTATTGATGGACACAGGTTGTTTCCCTGATAGCTTCCCTGATAACTCAGTTGATAAAGAATCTACCTGCAATGCAGGGGATCCCAGTTTACTTCCTGGATTGGGAAGATCCCCTTGGGCTTCCCTTGTGGCTCAGCTGGTAAAGAATCTGTCTGTAATGCATGAGACCTGGGTTCGATCCCTGGGTTGGGAAGATCCCCTGGAGAAGGGAAAGGCTACCCACTCCAGTATTCTGGCCTGGAGAATTCCATGGACTGTGTAGTCCATGGGGTCACAAAGAGTCAGACATGACTGAGTGACCTTTTTTTTTTTAGGTTGTTTCCATATCTTGGCTATTGTATTATTAAGTAATGCTGCAATGAACTTTGGGATGCCTGTTTCTTTTTGAATTAGATTTTTGTTTACTTCAGATGGATTGTTGGGTCATAGGGCAGTTCTATTTCAGATATTTTGATGAACCTCCATATTTTCCATGGCAGCTATACGAGTTTACATACCCATGAAAGTGCATGGGGATTTTCTTTTCACATCCTCTCCAGCATTTGTTATTTGTTGTCATTTTGATGATAGTCATCTGACAGGTGTCAGGTGGCATCTAGTGTGGTTTTCACTTGAATTTCTCTAATGATTTGTGATGTTGAGCATATTTTGATGTGTTTGTTGGCTACCTGTAAGTCTTCTTTGGAAAAATGTCTTTTCAGATATGTCCTTGTTTTAATTGGATTGTTTGAGTTTTCTTGATGTTGAGTTGTATGAGTTCTTTGTATATTTTGGATATTAATCCCTTATCAAATACATCATTTGTAAATATCTTCCCTAATTTGGGAGGCTACATTTTTGTTCTTCTGATAGTTTCCTTCACATTGCAAAAACTTTTTAGTTTTGTAGTTTCCCATTTATTTAGCTTTGCTTTGTTTCCCCTTGCCTGAAAAGCTATATCCAAAAAACAAAAATACTGCTAAGACTAAGGTCAAAGAGCATACATATTTTTCTAGGAGTTTTTCCAATACCATTTACTGAAGAGGTTATGTTTTCCTCATTATATATCCTTGCCTCTTTTCTCATAGATTAAGCCCATATAAGAGTGGGTTTACTTCTGGTCCATTCATCTGTGTGTCTGTTTCTGTGCCAGTTCCATACCACAATTTTGTAGTTTCCCATTTATTTAGCTTTGCTTTGTTTCCCCTTGCCTGAAAAGCTATATCCAAAAAACAAAAATACTGCTAAGACTAAGGTCAAAGAGCATACATATTTTTCTAGGAGTTTTTCCGATACCATTTACTGAAGAGGTTATGTTTTCCTCATTAAATATCCTTGCCTCTTTTCTCATAGATTAAGCCCATATAAGAGTGGGTTTACTTCTGGTCCATTCATCTGTGTGTCTGTTTCTGTGCCAGTACCATACCACACCATTTTGATTACTACAGCTTTGAATTAGAGTTTGAAATCAGGGTGCATGATACCTCCAGCTGTGGTCTTTTATTCACGATTGTTTGGCAATTCAAGGTCTTGTGTGTTTCCATACAAATTTTATAATTATTTACCCTACTTATGACATTGGTATTTTGATGGAAGTTGCATTGAATCTGTGGATTGGCTTGGGTAATATAGTCATTTTAACAATATTCATTCTTGCAGTCCATGGACACAGTATGTCTTTTCATTATTTATGTCACTTTAAGTTTCTTTCATCAGTGTCTAATAGTTTTCCAAGTACATATCTTTTACTTCCTTGGTTAAATTTATTCCTCCATATTTTATTCTTTTTGATCCAATTGTAAATGCAATTCTTTAATTTCCCTACCTGACAGTTCATTGTTACTGTTAAAAAATACAACAAATTTCCTTAATTTTCTATCCTGAAATTTACTGAATTCATTTCTTAGTTCTAATAGCTTTGGGGTGGCATATTTAGGATTTTCCATATGTAGTATCATGTCATCTGCAAAGAGTGACAGTTTTACTTCTTCCTTCCCATTTTGAATTCCTTTTATTTCATGATTGATTGCTGTGGCTAAAACTTCTGTCCTATGTTGAATAAAAGTGATGAGATTGGGCGTCCTTGTCTTATTCCTAATTTTAGAGGAAAAGCTTTTCGTTTTTCACCACTGAATATGATGTTGACTGTAGTTGTTATATATGGCCTCTATTATGTTAAGATATGTTCTTACTATATCTACTTTGTTGATGGTTTCCATAAATGAATGTTGAATTTTGTTAATCCTTTGTTTGCATCTATTTAGATGATCATGTGATTTTTATTCTTCAATTTATTAACATGTATCACATGATTGATTTGTTGATATTGAACCATCTTTGCATCCCTGGAATAAATTCCACTTGATGAGTATGAATGCATTGTTGAAATTAGTTTGGTAATATTTATAGTTGTTATATATGGCCTCTATTATGTTAAGATATGTTCTTACTATATCTACTTTGTTGATGGTTTCCATAAATGAATGTTGAATTTTGTTAATCCTTTGTTTGCATCTATTTAGATGATCATGTGATTTTTATTCTTCAATTTATTAACATGTATCGCATGATTGATTTGTTGATATTGAACCATCTTTGCATCCCTGGAATAAATTCCACTTGATGAGTATGAATGCATTGTTGAAATTGGTTTGGTAATATTTCATTGAGAATTTTTATAGCTGTCTTCATCTGTAATTTTTGCTTATAATTTTTGTTCTATTTTTTTGTGGTGTCTTTGTCTAATTTTGCTATCAGGATGATGGTGGCCTCATAGATTGAGTTGGGAAGCATACTTCTTTATGTTCAACTTGAGTAATTTTCCACTACTCTGTCTTCTAGATAATTGGTCAATTTATTTATAGTGTATTTTTAAATATGAGTTTTTGTATGCTTTAGCTCTGTTCAGTTCTTTATATTTTCTAACTCTTAGTAAATAGCTTTATATTTTCTAACTCTAACTCTTGTGTGTTTCTGACTCTAGAATTCTCACTGTGTTCATCCATTCTTCTCCTGAGTTCATTGAGCATCATTACAATCATTACCTTGAACTCTTTCTTGGGTTGATGGCTTGTTTCTACTTCATTTAATTCCTCTCCTGAGGTTTTGTTTTGGTCCTTCGTTTGGAACATTTCCCTTTATCCCCTCATTTTGCTTAACTTTCTGTGTTTATTTCTATGTATTAAGTAAGTTGTTCATGTTTCCCAGTCTTGAAGAAGTGTCCTTGTGTAGGAGATGCCCTAGGATTGTTGGGTCATAGGGCAGTTCTATTTCAGATATTTTGATGAACCTCCATATTTTCCATGGCAGCTATACGAGTTTACATACCCATGAAAGTGCATGGGGATTTTCTTTTCACATCCTCTCCAGCATTTGTTATTTGTTGTCATTTTGATGATAGTCATCTGACAGGTGTCAGGTGGCATCTCAGTGTGGTTTTCACTTGAATTTCTCTAATGATTTGTGATGTTGAGCATATTTTGATGTGTTTGTTGGCTACCTGTAAGTCTTCTTTGGAAAAATGTCTTTTCAGATATGTCCTTGTTTTAATTGGATTGTTTGAGTTTTCTTGATGTTGAGTTGTATGAGTTCTTTGTATATTTTGGATATTAATCCCTTATCAAATACATCATTTGTAAATATCTTCCCTAATTTGGGAGGCTACATTTTTGTTCTTCTGATAGTTTCCTTCACATTGCAAAAACTTTTTAGTTTTGTAGTTTCCCATTTATTTAGCTTTGCTTTGTTTCCCCTTGCCTGAAAAGCTATATCCAAAAAACAAAAATACTGCTAAGACTAAGGTCAAAGAGCATACATATTTTTCTAGGAGTTTTTCCGATACCATTTACTGAAGAGGTTATGTTTTCCTCATTAAATATCCTTGCCTCTTTTCTCATAGATTAAGCCCATATAAGAGTGGGTTTACTTCTGGTCCATTCATCTGTGTGTCTGTTTCTGTGCCAGTTCCATACCACACCGTTTTGATTACTACAGCTTTGAATTAGAGTTTGAAATCAGGGTGCATGATACCTCCAGCTGTGGTCTTTTATTCACGATTGTTTGGCTATTCAAGGTCTTGTGTGTTTCCATACAAATTTTATAATTATTTACCCTACTTATGACATTGGTATTTTGATGGAAGTTGCATTGAATCTGTGGATTGGCTTGGGTAATATAGTCATTTTAACAATATTCATTCTTGCAGTCCATGGACACAGTATGTCTTTTCATTATTTATGTCACTTTAAGTTTCTTTCATCAGTGTCTAATAGTTTTCCAAGTACATATCTTTTACTTCCTTGGTTAAATTTATTCCTCCATATTTTATTCTTTTTGATCCAATTGTAAATGCAATTCTTTAATTTCCCTACCTGACAGTTCATTGTTACTGTTAAAAAATACAACAAATTTCCTTAACTTTCTATCCTGAAATTTACTGAATTCATTTCTTAGTTCTAATAGCTTTGGGGTGGCATATTTAGGATTTTCCATATGTAGTATCATGTCATCTGCAAAGAGTGACAGTTTTACTTCTTCCTTCCCATTTTGAATTCCTTTTATTTCATGATTGATTGCTGTGGCTAAAACTTCTGTCCTATGTTGAATAAAAGTGATGAGATTGGGCGTCCTTGTCTTATTCCTAATTTTAGAGGAAAAGCTTTTCGTTTTTCACCACTGAATATGATGTTGACTGTAGTTGTTATATATGGCCTCTATTATGTTAAGATATGTTCTTACTATATCTACTTTGTTGATGGTTTCCATAAATGAATGTTGAATTTTGTTAATCCTTTGTTTGCATCTATTTAGATGATCATGTGATTTTTATTCTTCAATTTATTAACATGTATCACATGATTGATTTGTTGATATTGAACCATCTTTGCATCCCTGGAATAAATTCCACTTGATGAGTATGAATGCATTGTTGAAATTAGTTTGGTAATATTTCATTGAGAATTTTTATGGCTGTCTTCATCTGTAATTTTTGCTTATAATTTTTGTTCTATTTTTTTGTGGTGTCTTTGTCTAATTTTGCTATCAGGGTGATGGTGGCCTCATAGATTGAGTTGGGAAGCATACTTCTTTATGTTCAGCTTGAGTAATTTTCCACTACTCTGTCTTCTCGATAATTGGTCAATTTATTTATAGTGTATTTTTAAATATGAGTTATTGTATGCTTTAGCTCTGTTCAGTTCTTTGTATTTTCTAACTCTTAGAAAATAGCTTTATATTTTCTACCTCTAACTCTTGTGTGTTTCTGACTCTAGAATTCTCACTGTGTTCATCCATTCTTCTCCTGAGTTCATTGAGCATCATTACAATCATTACCTTGAACTCTTTCTTGGGTTGATGGCTTGTTTCTACTTCATTTAATTCCTCTCCTGAGGTTTTGTTTTGGTCCTTCGTTTGGAACATTTCCCTTTATCCCCTCATTTTGCTTAACTTTCTGTGTTTATTTCTATGTATTAAGTAAGTTGTTCATGTTTCCCAGTCTTGAAGAAGTGTCCTTGTGTAGGAGATGCCCTGTGGGGTCACACCACATGCTCACTTCTAGCCACCAGAGCTAGCTGCCCTGGGGTTGTCCCTGTGTGGGCTGTGCGGGTCTTCCTTCTGTCGTGGCTGACTTCTATATGTGTGCTGGTGGTGTGGGCTGACCCCTGGCCTGCTCAGTTGCTGGGTCCTGCCTGTGTGGTGGCTGCCAGGGCTCAGGACCAGTGTCAGCCCACTGATGGGTGGGGCTGAGTCCTGAGGTAGTTGCCTGTGGGCCTGACTGGCCGAGAGCTGGTGCCAGCCTGCAGGCAGGTGGGGCTGAGTCCCTACGGGATGGCTGTGTGAACTGGGGGTTCCCAGCACCAGTGCCAACCTGCTGGTGGGCAGGTAAGCCCCAGGCCTAACAGGCTAGAGGAAGGGCTCCAAAATGACACTTGTCAGCACCAGCGTCCTCATAAAAGAGTGTGCTCCCCCAAGTGGCTGACATCAGTGTCCAAGTCCCTAGGCGGAGGAGCCCCAATTGTCTCCTGCCTCTCAGAGGCTCTCCAAGACCGTAAGTGGGTCCGGCCAGGAAACATTCAGTTTATTGCCTCTGTGCTGGGATTTGGAGCAAGTGAGACTTTGTGTATGCCCTTAAAACTGGAGTCTCTGCACCCTACTGCCCTCTGCCTCGCTCATGTGTAAGCTTGGCTGAGGTGTTCAAAGAGAGGTGTTCTGGGGCCTCCTCTTCCCAGTGCAGGACTGCTGGCCTGGGGAGGTTTATGTAAAGCACAGACCCCAAGTTCCTTGGGGAGAACCTCTAAAATTGTGGTTATCTTCCCATTGTGGCTCACCTCCCCAGGGGTATGGGTCTTAACTATATCTCATTTCCACCCCTTCTACTTGTTGCATTGTGCTTTCCTGCTTGCTTTATTATGTCTTCAGCTGTGGAAAAGTCTTTGCTGAGGGTTTCATGTCTTTCTCATTGGTAGTTGCTTTGTAAATTGTTGTAAATTTTGGTGAGCCTGGTGGGGGAGATAAGGGCAGAGTCTTCCTCTCTGTCATCTGGACCACACCTCTCCCAAAATTTAATTTCTAAATTAAAAATTCTGGAATTCTAGCTAGCAGGTTGTAGAGAAACTGTGGGTACTTCCCCAAATAAGCTATCGCTCATAGTTTCTTATACTACATTTATGTGTAACACACCATAAATGAATGATGGTCACTTAGCTGTGTCTGACTCTTTGCAACTCCATGGACTGTAGCCTGCCAGGCTTTTGTGTCCATGGAATTCTCCAGGCAAGAATGATGGAGACTATTGCCATTTCCTTCTCTAAACATGTCATAAAGACAGTACTGCTTTCATTTAGAAGGCAATTGAAGATTCTGTGCCCTCAGGTTATAGTATAGTCTGTTCAATCATTGAGCACACAATAGTAATTCTTGTCCTTGCTTAGTTTGCATAACATGATAAGTGACCTGGCTCAGTGTAAAATAAATTTATTTTCAAGTAGAGTCAACATGGAATATGTGAAAAAAGTGTGTAGCAAGTCCGTTACTTCATTTAATGGACTTTGCAATTACAGCATTTTTTCCTCTCAATCCATAATCAGATATATAAGGTTTTTTATATCAATAAATATGAAGCTATAGATAAGGCAGCTAATTTCTGAAAATATGGTTGCAGATATTAAAATAAATAAGGCTTTTCTGTTCCTTTGAGAGAAATTTTAGACTTAAGAATGTTTTAATCATTAGCATTTCTTGAAGGTACAGGAAGGCAACACACGGTATATAACTCTGTATTATACCTACAGTAAGATTAAAATACATTATATAAAAAGTAATTTCCTTTTGTATTTTATCTAACTGTAATTGACAATAATATATTTACTTAAACTTTTCTTTTGAACTTTGTTCTTTTCACTTCCTTTTTTCTTCACATACCATGAAAACAGAGATTTTTATCTACTAATTAGTAGCACAAAGTTATTTTACAGTTGCCTGAGGCAACCATGGATCAGTGGTTAAGTACTACATTGCTACCATATAATTAACTGACTTTCAGCACTTAAGGAAGAGGGGGAGGAAGAGGCAGAGGGAGGGGAAAAAGATAGATGAAAGAGAAAGTTGAAAAAGTGTCTACTGTAGGAAAATGTTTTATAGTTATTAATAAATAATAACTTGCAGTTCTTTATGATATCACTAGGTGGCATGTGACTGACTTGAACAAAAGTGAAAATGAAACAAGAAAGGAGCCAGGAAAGTTATGACTTTAAACAGCTATATCTGGAAATTTTCAGTATTGATTTTCTTACCTATATCCACAGTTCATAATTCAGACAGCTCAAATCTGTATTAGGGATCAAATGATATAATACATGTAAAAGTGCTGTTGGTGCCTGGTGTACAAATAGTGTTCCATATATGTGAAGTTACTTTTGTGCGATTAATCAGAGAAGGAAGCGGGAGTTTTTGCTGTTTACATTGCTACAAATATATAACCTTGTTAATGAAGGAGACCAGGAATTTCATAACTGGTAATGTGTTCCCAAATGATTCAAAGAATTGTTGAAAATACAAAAAAGAAAACTTCTAATTAACAAAATTTCTAGGTAGTCTATTAGAAACGCAACTAATTTTCATGAAAATGCATTCACTATTTATTAATTACAGTTTTACAAATGAAGATATTTTATGTATTGTATGTGAAAATGCCTTTATTGACACTGGAGATTTGTTTTATAATATAAATTTAAAGTGGATCAAAGTATGGATATCACAAATGGTATCTGAACAATAGAAGAGTAATTTAAAATGTTACCAGTAACACTTGGGTCCAAATGATTACCAAAGTATGATCTAATCATTTGGACCCAAAGTATGAGAAAAACTAGAAAACCTGTGCGTGAAAAACCTGTGGGTGAAATCACGTGATGTGAAAATACTGGAGAGTGGAAAACAGAGTTAAAATTGACCCAGCCAAAGCCTGGGAAAGGATAGAGCCCCACTGGGGTTAGCCTGGGACTTGGTGTTTTGTTTTGGTCTTTTTTTTCCCCCATCTCCAAGTATTTACCACCCCAGTCAGGAGAGTCAAGATACTCAGAGGTGAAGTAAGCCCTCTGGAATAGACTAGCAGATGGGGATTACAGCCTGGGAATCTCCAAAAGAGGAGGAGCTGTAGGAACTCCCTAGGGTGAGAGTGATCTCTGTAGAAAAGCCCCTCCAGAGACTGCAGTGCAGGTTCAATTACCCTTAACACCGCAAACTGGAGTGAGGCAACCCCAGATTTCAAGGTCCCCTGTGCAACTAGCAACCAGAGGCAGATAAAAAGCCTTTGGAACAAAGTAACAGGTTAGGTCTCAAGTTATTTCTCCAACTGACTTTTCAAACAGATATCCGAATTATGCAAACAAACATAACCAGGCAAATTAAGAGATAAGACAGCATGACTAAAAGCCACCAGCAGAAACAAAACATAGTGCTGATGTCTAAATGTTTGTGTCCTCCCCCAAATCCTGTGTTGAAATATCATTCCCAAAGGTGATGGTATTAGTAGGTGGGGCTTTGGGGAGGTGATCAGGTCATGAGGGTAGAGCCCTCATTAATGGGATTAGTGACCTTATGAAAGGAACCCTACAGAGTTCCCTTACCCCTTCCACCCTGGGAAGGTACAAAGAGAAGGCAGTTTGAAAGATGACTCTTTTACAACCAGCCATACCTGCACTCTGATCTTGGACTTCTGGGCTCCGAAACTATGAGAAATAAATTTCTCTCTCTGTTTTTTTTTTTTTTTTTTCCTAAGCCACCCAGTCTGTAGAATTTTGTTATAGCAGCCTGGTGGCTTGCCTTCTATGGGGGTTGCACAGAGTCGGACACGACTGAAGCGACTTAGCAGCAGCAAACAGAATAAGATCTATAGAAGCATAACTACAGGAGCTGCAAATATCAAATAAATTTTGAAATAATTATGCTCTATGTAGGGTGATAACAGCCAGAATTGAAATTTTCAGGAGAAAATTGCAAATTACATATTAAAAAAAAAATAGAAAGTCTAGAACCGAAAAATAGAGAAACTCAATGTATGGTTTAAGAACAAATTAAAAGCAACTGAGAAACAATTTGTTTAGTGGAAAAGCAAAGTGGAAGATATCTTGAATAATGCACAAAGAGACAAAGATAAGGCAAAAATAAAACAGCAAGAGAGATGGAGAGTAGAATAAGAATGTTTAACATAATTGTACTTGGAATCCTAAAGGACAGAAGAAAAACGCAGTCTTTGTGAAACTGATTAAAAAACAAATCGATTTTTAAAAAAGACTGAGCAACAAAAAAGGTTAATAGAAAAGAAAACTCACAACTAATCATATCAAGAACTACTGAACAAACAAAAATTTAAAAGCCATCAGAAGATTAAGAAAAAACTTGGAGGATTATGTTCTCATGTGTGACAGTTAAATTAAAACCTAACTTCTTCTCTACAACTTCAATGGAAATTAAGAGATAAATGAATAATATTTTCAAAATGCTGAAAGAAAATAACTGCCAACAGAATTCTATACAAGCAAAAGTAACTTTCAGAAATTAAAGCAGAAAATTATATTTTCATGCAAACAATGCTGAAATAATTATTACAAGTAGAGCTTACTATTGGAAAGAAAAAGATCTGTTTGAAAGGAATATATAGTGCTGTGCTAAGCTGTGTTGGACTTTTTTGAGACCTCTTGGGCTGTAGCCCACCACACTCTGCTGTCTGTGGGATTCTCCAGGCAAGCATACTGGAGTAGGTTGCCACTTCCTAATCCTTCCTGACCCAAGGATTGAACCCTGTCTCCCTCATTGCAGATGGAATTCTTTACCAGTGAGCCACCTGGGGATGATCTTGAAGGGAATAAACAGGATTTCAAATGGAAGATCTGTGATGTCAAGTGGCAGGAAGAGAAACAAAAATGATTAAAATGAGAGTAAGTCTAAATAAATTTGGATAGTACAAAATGACAATAATATTAATGATTTATGTTTCATATACTATGTATGGTTTAGTATGTGATTATAATGAATTTTTTACATATTTATTTATAATGGCTAAGAAAAAAAAGCAGATAAATTGGAAGGAGGGTGTATTGTGTTATAAGAAACTGACACACAGAGAGAGAATCCATGTTCAGAAACTGTTAAAAGTTGTTAAGTCACTTCCTCCCTTTCACCTTCCCTCCTATTTCCCATTACTGTTTTAAACAATTCAGTTTAAAGCCATCCAGTGGAGATAAGCAAATATCTGCCATGACCCAGAGCAAGTGTCAGAGTTACAAGAAAAGGGGATCGTATTATAAGAAACAAGGACTTACTAAAATGTGTACTTCTGTTTGAAGTTCTGTGGGGAATTTTTCTATACATGTACAGAAGCTGATGATGAACAGTTAAAATATCCAGCTCCTCATATATAAACCCAATGTCTCCTAGTCACCAAAATTACAACTGTAGAAAACTTGCAGACCACTATGGCAAAATTTTTCTGAGATTTGGTTGTGAATATGATTCGTACACTGACTGAAATATGCCCACGTTTTACTAACATGGTCTGTAAGTCTTATGGTAGCAAGAATTTTGAGTTTAGTGTACTTATACTTAACGAAGAAGGTAGCATCCCTCAGGTATGAAAATCATGCCAGCTCTCATGCCCCAGGATATAAGTGGGGACTGTAATCAAGTTTTTAAGTGCACACTCAGGAATGCCTTTCTACTAGGAAGTATCAACTTCAAAAGAACTCCTTGTAGAAACACATGCCACAGACCACTAGTAGAAATGCTTTTTATGACAGCTTATGGGGCATTTTTTGTGGAAGCGGCCAACCACATATTACTTGATGAGGCATGTCTGTTTTGTGGCACTAGCTGGAAAACCTTCAAATAAAAGGATCTTTATGATTCAGGAACTAAGATTCATGACAGATGAATCTTCATGGATGGCATGGAGATAAAGATGAGTTCTCAGTATTTTCTTCTCTGATGATGGGTGTCTTTAGTAGATAGTTAAAATCAAGTTATGTTTGGTTCTTCTTTTGCTGGAAAAATATTATTCTAAGTTAGTAAAAAAAATGCTTTAGGAATAAAACTCATTATAGCATTCTCAGTATGTTGACAGACAGTCATTTTAAAGTAGGAAATTCGAAAGAAGGAAATCATATAAGTACATAATACTGCTCAGCAAAGGGGACAAGTTTGGGCTGCAATATAATATGAACTCTGCTTCCAGGCTGTGTCCTGCTGTGGAACTTTTTCTAATTCACACAAAGTCACTACACAGATGAGTCTTGGCTCTGAATCACCTTCCAAGTATGTGTTTGTATTGACCTACCTGGCGTTACTGTGGGTGGTCGACTGGCCTCTAAGCATTTCTTATTCTAACCACTCCAAGGGACTGTCCAGTCCGTCTCCTGATATGCATCTTTGTGGCAGAGAGAACTATGCAGGTCCCCTCCTTCAAACTTTCTGCCCACTTGGGACACACAGCACTTTTTACATGTCCTCCAATTCCTCTGTAGGTATATGAGAAACTTAGGGTTTTTCTCCAGAACTCTTTTACCTGGGCTCACCATGTGAGTGTACTTAGCTGTGTCCAACTCTGCAACCCCATGACTGTAGTCTGCCAGGCTCCTCTGTCCATGGAATTTTCCAGGCAAGAATACTGGAGTGGGTTGCCATGTCCTTCTCCAGATCTGGGCTCACCTTGCCTCTCTAAATAATTTTCTGTCTCATTTTAGCTAAATCCCCCAAAGGTCAAAAACAAAACAAAATTTAGCAATGACCTGCACACTTCAAAACCAACTACTACATCCTTATTTCGAGCTCATAGAAGAAGTAAACAAATCATCACTTTTGTAATGATATCTAGAATGAATGCATGAAAGAACTGAGGTTGAAGAAACTTAGAGAGATGTCTTAGCAGAGGTATGTTGAAAAATTGTGGAATGTCCCCTCCCTGGCTCTATCAGAGAGCCATTGTAGCCACTGTAGACATTTACCTCAAACCCCACAATAGAGGCTTCAAGAAAACCATTCAGAGAGTACTCCTCTGAACCTAGGGGTTTTGGCATCTTTCAGATGCCATGTGACTGACTATTCTTCCTCATCACACACACAACCCCATGCATCACCATTGAAATTAAGATGGACCTTAGAAGAGAGGAATGAGAGCATGATAGTTGACCTTGTCAATAATTAGAGTCCATTGTGATAGAGTCCAATAAAGGCTCAAAGTTTTAAGGGACTTAATTTTTTGTTGTCTGTGTTCAGTTGCTAAGTCATGTCACTCTTTGTGACTCCAGGGACTGCAGCACACCAGGCTCTCCTGTCCTCCGCTATGTCCCAGAGTTTGTTCAAATGCATGGCCATTGAGTCAGTGATGCTATCTAGCCATATCATCCTCGGCCACCTGCTTCTATTGCTTTCAGTCGTTCTCAGCATTAGGGTCTTGGAAAAGAGATTAAAGGAAAAGGAGTGATGAGTCTTGCCTAGAGGACTCTATGAAAACGGATGAGAAGCATGAAGGATTGGAAGGGATAGTATTAATAGAAGGTGAATTGAAGTTATCCAGCAAACTGGAGAAAATTTGGCAGAAACTAGAGGCAGGATGCCCTTTCTGATGAAAAAGAGACTAGGCATGCTTGGATAATGGCATGAGGGTAAATGTTGCTGAGGTATGGGGAGCAAGGATGCCAAAGAACATGATTGAGAATGGACTGGAGAAGCAGATGGAAATTTGGTGGCTCCTTACTTTGATCAGATATCCCAGAAAATTCTGAACTGAGACTGTGTGAGTGGAGTAGTTTTTCCTGTGTAAATTAGAGGTGAAATTGTCACTAAATCTGATGATGACAGTGTTTGACAATTAACAGTAAAACGTATGTTGTCATTTAAACACTATGTGATTTACAACAAATTCATGTTAGACAAGTCAATAGGAATACTGCTATGTACTTAAAATGACCCCTGGGAGAATGATGAAGCTCTGTTTGTTTGTTTTTTCTCAGTACCAGAAATTTTCGCTGAAAGGATCAGTGGGTCTGCTGCAGGTGTGGTCTTTAGTCATACCTTTTCTATTTTTATTGAAAGACATTTTACCTAATATATCTGGGGAAATATATTGAAGAAATATCAAAATACTTGATTTCTTCTTGAGCTGATTGTCTTTATAGCATTAAAATGCCATAAAATGTAGGAATTTTTCTCCTAATAATTTAACTCATTAAGTGCTAGGTCAAAGCTTTTAGGTATGAGATTTATAAAATTTCAGGTATGAGATATATGCTTCATAGGAGAGGAAATTGAAGATGGGATCTATGATGTTTCCCATTGTATTTACTGACAATGATAAAAAATAATCAAACTTCCCTAAAGTTACAGGAAAATGCTTTAAATTCTTTCCGGAGATCCAAATTCATGGTCAGTTAACTTTGTTGAAGTAATCTTTCCGTCTAATTTTAAGTGTTAGAGTTGACTTTGTTGAATTTGCCCTTGAGGCTACTCTCTAAAATAACCACTTCCACAAACATTCTTTTCAAATTGTCACATCTAAAGCTCCTTCAGCTGGTTCATTTATAATCAGGTGCCTCCCTTCTCAGTGTGAGCTTAAGTGAGAGCATGGGGCTCACCAGGAAAGCTTCTAGCTGCGCTGAATGCTGATGGAGTGATAACTTCAAAGACGATGTCATTGGTTCACCACAGCAGGTTGGCAGCTGCAGGACAGGAAACTCAAATGGTATGTCCTCAATGATTCACTGTGATTGTGGAATAGATTTGCAGGGTGATTTCTCAGTTATGCCATCTGTCTCCTGCTACCACTACTAACGTGAGAGTTACTAAGAGATATGTAAGGAACGGTGGCCTCCCGTCTCATCACACAACTGACGTATAATACAACCCTGTCGACATTTTCAAACTTTGTGATGTCAAGGCTTGTCACTTGTCTTTCAGTCGTCCTTTTATTAAGCTACATGTAATACCTTTCACTAATGCAGAGTCTGAGTGATGGATATGTTTTCATTAGCCTTTGGTAAAACTCCCGAGTCAAAAAAAAAAAAGAAAGAAAGAAACAGGGGGGCTGCTTTCCTTAGGTCTTTCCCACTTAACTTTCTTGTCCCTCCTATTCCTCCTAATATAATTGCCAGTCTTTTCACTGGGCATCCAAGTTAGCAGATAAATCCATGACCCATGACACATAAGCATTTCTGTCACTCCTCTTAAACATGAATATACATCAAAACAATTAATTATGGCCATAGTTGGTAATTAAAGATTAATGAAATTCACAATCAGTGATGTAAACAATCACAGCAATGAAAGCACATTATGTGGAACAAAATAATGTTTGACACAAAACGATAACTCAAAGCATACATTCTATAGAAAGTAGATCAGAAAACAAGCTACAAGCAGAAAAGAGATGTATTTTATTAAAATCCTAAAATCCTTCAGTATACTCTTACTGTGATTTTTGTATGAATTGGCACTGCATATATAATATAAATTATATAATACACAGTTTGAGTATGCATTTAATTCATTTCTTCATGATATTTTAGTTGCAGCCAAGGCTGCTTTTGAATACTGCTTATTAACATTACATTTTCAGATTTATAAGAAAGCTCTCTAATTCACTTCTATGAAAGCAAATTTGGTTGAACAATTTTTCAAAGTGATATTGGTAGTTAATGGAGATTAGTGCTTCTCTTTTCAACTCATATTCTTATAAGCTAAGACAAAATACACAGACTAAGGAGTTATTGCTAGAAAGCCAAGTCTATAAATCTAGCACAATGAATATTACTTAACATTCAGCCTCAATAAGAACATTATCACATGCTAAGTCCAATCAACTGAAAAATTAGTTCACACACAGTCTATGAAAAGTCTCATCTTGCTTATCTACTCCTCCCTCCCCAGTATTATGACTCTATGAAAGATCTACTTAGTATTTGGTCTCTTTCATATGCAAATAAATTCAAACAAATGAAAATTTTCTCTAGAATCCTAACCAGAAATTTCCCCCAAAGACTCAAATGTTAAATAGTCTCTTTTTTCCCCAACTTATTTCCCATGGGGTAAAGGTTCAAATTTAATTAGCATGTTATTAAATGCCTGTTACGTACCAGGCACTGGTTTACACACTTTCACACATGTAATCTCATTCAATTTTTAACTGGCTTAAAAAAAAAAAAAATCAGTACCATGAGGAAGAAAGGAATTTGTTGAGATTTTTGAAACCACTAAAGCCCCGGGTTGGGTTACACAAAATGTGAGTAAATATACTTTCATAGATTGTGTTCTTGGAAAGCTTTTGGCTTGATTATTTGAATAGGTCTAGTTGCCATGCTTCCTGAAACAAAGTGAATTTGTTTCACATCTGTTCTGTGTCCACAGTACTTTACATTATCTTGATATAATGGACGTTTGTTTTGCTTACTCTCAGCCGGTAGCCTTTAGGTCTGCTTAGGATTGCTTCACATGTATCCTAGATGCTTCTGTGGTTTCTCCAGGAACAGTAAAAATGTATGCACATTATTACCGGTACTGTTTCTACTCTGATCTTTATCACTACATGTCTCAGCTTTATACTTGTTCACATTCTCACCGCTGGAATTTGTAGACAGCACCTCAGCTATGTGCATGGAATAAGCTTCCCTAAATCTTACATGAAGGACTTTAGGGGAAAGCTGGGGAGGAATTAGCAAATTTCTAGAGTTGAAAAAGTGATCATACTCCTATTTCTACAGAGCCATGCTGTTGGGGTATATTATAACAACAGTTTAACTTCAAGACCCCTCCTCCTCTACATCTCTAGAAGTTGCCACTTACCATTCCTAATTCATTGCTCTCTTCTGAACCAATCATTGCTGGAGAAAAATTACCTGTAACAACATAAAAGTTCCCTTGACCCACTTCCCGTTCCATTACAGTTTCATCTTTTTCCTTTCCTTTTTGTAAACAAACTTCATGGAAAAATGCATTAATGTGTCCTGCCTCTATTTCCTCACTACCTGTCTACACCTTAGTTCTTTCCAGTTTGGCTTCTGCCTCTAACATAACCGCAAAACAGTTCTAACCAGTGCCTTCCACTTTTCCAAAACCATTACATATTTTTGAAGCATATTTGATTTAACATATCGTGTTAGTATCTGGTATACTGCAAAGTGATCCATATGTATACTTTTTTTCATACGTTTCCCTTTATAAGTTATTATAAGATACTGAACATACTTCCCTATGCTATACAGTAGGTCCTTGTTGGTTATCTGTTTTATAAATAGTAGTTGTATCTGTTAATCCCAAACTCCTAATTTATCCCTCTCCACCTTTCCCCTGTGGCAACCATGAATTTGCTTTCTATGTCTGTGAGTCTGTTTCTGTTTTTATAAATAAGTTCTATTCAGCTTAAAAAAGAAGGCAGTCTTGCGATATGAAACAACATGGATGAACCTTGAGAACGTTCAGCTCAGTTCAGTTGCTCAGTCGTGTCCGACTCCCTGTGACTCCATGAATCGCAGCACGCCAGGCCTCTCTGTCCATCACGATCTCCCGGAGTTCACTCAGACTCACATCCATTGAGTTGGTGATGCCATCCAGCCATCTCATCCTCTGTTGTCCCCTTCTCCTGCTACCCTCAATCCCTCCCAGCATCAGAGTCTTTTCCAATGAGTCAACTCTTCACATGAGGTGGCCAAAGTACTGGAGAGGCCAGTACTTTGAGAACGTTATGCCGGTTGAAATAACCCAGGCAAAGAAAGACAAATAATACATGATTCACTTATATCAGGCATGTAAACTTTGACTATTAAGTAATGAATCGCAGCACGCCAGGCCTCTCTGTCCATCACGATCTCCCGGAGTTCACTCAGACTCACATCCATTGAGTTGGTGATGCCATCCAGCCATCTCATCCTCTGTTGTCCCCTTCTCCTGCTACCCTCAATCCCTCCCAGCATCAGAGTCTTTTCCAATGAGTCAACTCTTCACATGAGGTGGCCAAAGTACTGGAGAGGCCAGTACTTTGAGAACGTTATGCCGGTTGAAATAACCCAGGCAAAGAAAGACAAATAATACATGATTCACTTATATCAGGCATGTAAACTTTGACTATTAAGTAAAAAATTCATATAATCAAAGAATAGAATGGTGGTTACCAGGGTTTAGGGGTAGAGGACAATGGAGAGTTATTGGTCAAGGGACATAAGTTGCAAGCCAAGCAAGGTGAATAAACTCTAGCGATCTGTTGTACACAATTGTACTCATAATTACCAATAATGTATTGTACATTAAAAGATTTGTTAAGACAGTATGTAAGTGCTCCTACCACAATAAAAAATAAAGTAATACAAAATAAAATGATTTGTATGATAATAAGTGTGCAAATGTAGTATTAGCATTCATGATATTTTATACTTGGCTTTTTAATGAAAGATCCACTAGATCCTGACTTTGATGGAGACATGGTGATGATGATGATGATAGTAATAACAATAATAAATATTTGAGCATGGACTCTGCATGAACTATGGACTATGCTCGGTGCTAGGCTCCTGCAATGTATTTTCCCATTAATATGATACTATGATGCTACTGCTAATATTATTCTGAGAAGGAATTGAGGTTAGATTCATAAAGTAATTTCCTCAAGAGTATGAAGCTAATAAAGTGGTTTAGTTGGAATTCAACTGAGGATCTATGTGATTCCAAAGTCCATCAATGCTCTTAGTCTCCAGGCTACCCTAAACAGATTGGTTCAGATTTGGACACCCTCCAGCAGAAGCCCTCCTCCTTTCCATGGCCAGTTCTTCGCTTTCTTTTGTCAGTCTCTGAACACACTTTTTTTGTTCTACACAACTCAATTAAAAAAATTATGTTGATAGTGGTCAAAAAATGGCGAAAATCATCAGCAGTAATGAGAGTAGAAATAAATCTGCCAAAAAAAAAAAAAAAGGAAAGAAAGAAAACCAAGCTAAACTTAGAGAGCAATGTTGCACTTTTGAATTTACAATAATTTGGCTTTATTAGAAGCTGAAGTATGATTGTGGCAGAAACATTGCCTCTGGAAACTCATTATTTCTCATCCTTCCCATTTAAAGAGGTGGAGAGTTAGTATACCAGTTAAGATTCCTATGTGAAAAAGTGAGGTATCTCAGAGTAACAAGGGAAGAGTCGCTGGTACTTGGTTGGAACTTAATTCCAATCTTCTAATGTGGACATTTTAATTTTTGAAGGCCTATGAAATGATTTACTGCATAAGCGGTAGAGTTATACTGGTTTTTGTTGGTAATTTATCATATTCAGGATAAAGGAGTGATAGAGTTGTTAAGCTGCAGATGAAAAGAAACTTTGGAATAAATCTAATTCTAGTCTATTCCTTTGTTTTAACAATGGAAAATTATAATAATGAATTCCAAAGTAATAAAATTGCTAGGTCAAGCTTCTATGTCAAGCTGGACTAGATGAGACCAGAAGCCAGTATAATTCTCTTTTCACTAAAATTGAGTTATGAAAGAAACATGAATATTGATGTTTGTATAATGTATAAATAGTGCTTTTGTGTAAACCTTTACTCATCCTAGAAAATATCTAATCTTAAAATTTCTAGTTCAGAATTTCATAGAGAGCTAGTCTATATCAAATATTTATGATGAATTTCAACCTATTTGTATTCATACATCATGCAGTACTTAATCAAATAAATCATTTGCATTGTGGGTTTGTTTTATTGTTATGGAAATTCTAAAACATAATTCTAAAATAATAAAATAAGCCTATGTGTGTGCATTTGAAAGCAAAAATTTGAAAATCAAACAGTGCTTCAAGCTATTTGACTAGAGAATCAGAGATTGCTTTAGAAATGCATGAAGAAGAACACAGAAGTCTGACCATTTGTGTATCCATGGTCAGCAAGAAGACTCCACTGCTCAAACTAGGCTATGGTATTGCCACAGAGATAAATAAAGAGGCTAATATAGTTCCTGAAACTTTGTCTTGCAAACTGTTTCCCTGTTTACAGTATTTCTTTGCATCCCAAGGTATTGCTCTGGCACAGTTAATGTGGACAAAGAGTCTGTTGTTAATACAAAAAGTCTCCCCTCCCATTTTCATGATATTTGATACCTCATGCCCATGAGAGATCTAAAGATGTCCGGGTGCTGAAGCAAAGAAGTGGAATGAAGCTGTTAGGACGTTTGTACTCAAATTCTTAGGTGGGAAAGTTAGTAAACTCTGTTTTGTTTTGCAGCTTTATATAGATTACAATCTGCGGTGTGTTCATTTTGCCTTGGCCCGTGTACCACATCCTCACCCAAATCATGCCATTAAGTATAGGAATGTTTTTCCTAGATCCCTGATACCTTCACTTGGGTGGGAGCTCATTTGTGGATCTGAAAATGCAGTCTTTGCTTTTGTTTTATGTCATTGAGAACTGTAGAGCATCATGTTAATCCTGGATCTCCTTGGACTAAAATAAGAAAGGGATACTTAAAGGTATACCCATGGCACAAAGGAGGAACATGTGGAATAACTGTCTACAAAGAGAGTCACCAACAATCTCTCTTACCCCTGTTCACACACACTGCTTCTTCCATAGGCAGTGATGGTTCACCCTTTGAATCTAGACCTGCCTAGTGATTTGCTTTCTTCAAATAGCATGAGAGTGAAGGATGTCCTGGGACCTCTGAGTCCAGACCTTAAGAGACCTTGTAGGCTTTTTTTTTTTTTTTTGCTATCTTGAAAACTGGCTGCCACTTACAGAAGTCTGACAGTTCCTGCAAGATGAGAGACTCCAAAGAGAGAGAAAGAGGTCCAGATGGCCTTCAGCCATTTCAGCCAGTCCCGCTGAGGCAACAGACAAATGAGTGAGGTCATCTTGGGCTTTCCAGCAGACTCTATGTAGAGCAAAAGTACCGCCCAGATGAACCCAGTCACTCCTCAGAACCATGAAAAATGATTAACTGTGGTTGTTTTAAGCTCCTAGTTGGAGGGTAATTTGTTATGCAGCCATTGATAACCAAAACAGAATCCTCCACAGTTGGCACAGTTGACAGTCTCACTTCTGCACATTACCCTCAGCAAATCTGTTTTAATTTTCTTGTGTGTGTGATTCCCCACTGCATTTGATTCTTCTGATAAAGGCTTTTCCAAACTTTGATTTCTGAGTCACCACTCTCTCTTGATCCTCTTCTAAACTCAATTCTTTTTATCTCCATTATCAAGGCCCTTCCTTATCTTACCATTAAATATGGATGGTTCCAAGATTTGAATCTTGTCTCCTTCCCTTTTTGTATTTGTGGAATATATTCCCACCATATATATCCCTCCATAACTCATGACTTCTGTAGCCATCTATTTTCTGTCTCCAAAATTTCTAATTCAAACCAGATTCCTTTCCTGTCATTTAGCTTCTCACCTTCAACTGTGTGCTGGAAAACTCTGCCTAAAGATGTAAGAATTTCAAACATGGTCCTAAACTAAGCTCCTAAATCATTACCCCAAAATTATGTGTATGTGGTTTTTTTTTTCAATTATTAATCTATTTATTTGCTTTGAGGTGTGTGCACACTCAGTTGTGTCTGACTGTTTGTGACCCCATGGACTGTAGCCCACCAGGCTCCTCTGTCCATGGGATTCTCCAGGCAAGATTACTGGAGTGGGTTGTCATGCCCTCCTCTAGGAGATCTTTCCACTCAGGGATCAAACCCATGTCTCTTGTGTCTCCTGTGTCTCCTGCATTGGCAGGAGGGTTCTTTTCCACTGGGCCACCTGGGAAGTCCAGTATTTATTTACTCTGGTCTCTAGCTATTCCTCTGAGGCATACATCTGAGGTGATCTTCCTATTGCTCCTGTTTCATAGCTAATCAGTCACTACATTTTTACAACTCTAACTGGCATGTGTCTCTCAGATCTGTCCCTTCCTTTTTTTTCTGATTTAACCTAAGGCTGTCAATACTTATTACCTGAATTTATTCAGTTATCTCCTAAATTCTTTCTTTGTCTTTATTCCTGCAGTTTAGTGGATTTTTCCAAAATGCAGATATAATCCTGTAACTTCCTGTCTTAAGTCATTAAATGGCTCCCTTCACCACAGCACACCTTTCTGTTTGGCACTGGGCGCAGTTATATGTGTGTACAGTAGTGAGTCTATAAATGTTTGACAGCTTGCTCTCCATGAGGAAAACAATGTAAGCATATGAATACGATATATACACGTATGCTTGTATACATACAGATTATATTTTATTATACAATATTATGCTATGTATACATACATAGTATATTTTACTGATGCACAACATACAATTTACAAATAATTTTTTTACTGCACTGTCATTCCTTGAAAATTCAGTATAGCCAATTGATTCTCAAGGGTGGCTTTTGCTTTTTGCTGAACTGTTGTGCTTAGATCCAGGCTATGGTGGAAGTTGATAAGCAACTATATAGTTCTGATGTGAATGGTAATGATATTTTCATTTATATTAATTATTAAAATGAGCATGAACATCAATGTCATGTTGGAACTTCGCTCATTAGTCAATGACATAATCAACTTCTTTGATGAATCACATAAGAGTTTTCTAATAATGGAAGTACACATCCTCAATTTTTGGGTAGGCTTCACAACGAAACAGCTATAACTATGACATCCTTTAAATGTAATCCACATTATTAACATTTTCTCCATATCTAACTTTAAGTTCAGACGACCAAACAATAATAAATAAAACTACGATTTGTAGTGTTTGCTGATTTTCCTAACATCAATACTCCCACCATGGCCAATTTCAAGCTACTAATGTGATGTCACTACAAGAGGAACTGGAAAGAAATGCACAGGAGCCACAGTGATTTAGTATTTCTACTGTTCAGATACAGTAGACGTAACCTCAAAAACACACATAAGAGTAAGACATAGTAAAATAGCTGGGAGGTAATAAGATTTGAATATTATATTTGTTTTAATGTATTTGACTGTAAGTTTATAGAATGTGCTATTTAGCAATGGGTATGTTTTTCAACCAGCCTGCAAACTCCTTCAGATGTGAACAGTTATCTCCTTTTAACATGTATTATTACCTGCATCCAGCACACCACTTGGTGTGACCAAGAGTTTCACCTGCTTCTTCTAGAGGAAGCTTTTGGGGTGTGGGTCTCAGTGACATCTGAGTTCTTGGCCCTCATCTGAGAATTTCTATTACCTTTTCACATCCCTGATAGCTCATTTGGTATCCACTTGCAATGCAGGAGACCTCGGTTTGATTCCTGGGTCAGGAAGATCTGCTGGAGAAGGGATAGGCTACCCACTCCGGTATTCTTGGGCTTCCCTTGTGGCTCAGCTGGTAAAGAATCCACCTGCAATGTGAGACCTGGGTTCAATCCCTGAGTTGGGAAGATCCCCTGAAAAAGGGTAATGCTACTCACTCCAGTATTCTGGCCTGGAGAATTCCATGGACTGTAGTCCATGGGGTCACAAAGAGTCAGACACAATTGAGCGACTTTCACTTCACTTCACTTCACTTTTCACATCCTGTATGAAGCTTCAGTGTAATTATCCCTTGCCCAGGCAAATGGAGATGACGTCTTCCTCTAGGCCTTACTCTGTCTACTTATCTTTCTATATATGCCCTATAACATTTAGCACATATATTATGATTCCTTCTTATTTCCCTACTACATTGTCTAAAGAGTCTGTAACAAAGAACTGTGAATATATTATTACATATTTAATTTATGTCTTGGAATAAATGTATGAAAGTTGAGTATGCTCTTAGGGCTGACAGAGGATAGGAAATTGAAAATGGTCCCAGAATGCAGGACTCACTCAACCATCCTGGACAAGCTGACTTTCACTGACATCATGTAGCAGATAAAAACCAAAGCCACTCACTTTGATCAGGGTTAGTGAGATAGTCCTGAAGAATAACAGGGAGCTGTCTGTCACCACTCTCCTTAGTAAAGGATCGGTAAGCTCCTTAGAAGACCAAAAGGACTTCAAAAGATTCTATTTCAAGAATCTGGCAACATACTACGTTATAAACTTAGTGAGAAATGTTAAAGAAATAAGGGCAGTCAGAAATAACAAAATTCTTAACCTTACAGGAGCCTTATCTTGTATGCTTCTGGTTATTATTTTCTTATTATATGCAGAATGTGAAGATCAATGAGCAAATAGCACCCCTTAGAAAAAAGAAAGTAAAACACCCATAGGAAACAACTGTGGAGCATTTGTGACTCCCCTGTCATTACTCATGATGCACTTTGAGTTTCAAAGCAATGCAGTAAAGGCTGAATCCTGTACACATTGGCCTCTACCAATGCTATGCGGCTTTGTGTTTTAACATGTTCTGGGGAACACACCACCTCTCTCACTTCTTATGCTGCATTTGGCAAAACATGAAAACCAGGGAGGCTGATAAGAGAGGTCTGAAACTAAGCCAGTCTCTTATCATCGTGGCTGCATTACTTTCAAACCCACTCTGCTGGACTGCAGAAAGGTTGGCAAAAGATGATAGCACCACTGAGGTCCTCTTCCATGTCCATGGGAAGTCTATGCCAACAGTACAGAAGAATCTCCACAAAGACTAATTTAAATACCTGACTGTGCTGCACCCTGAAGCCATATGATCACAGAATTACCAATTTGGCATGATCACTTTTTGTTTATAGAATGTGAACCTTTTAGTTTGCCACAGATCCATAATAATAAAAATAAAAACTTCTGCCAAATACCCACTTTATCCCATGCTGAGTATCATAGTTTTGTAAAACTATTAAAGCTAAATGCCTGCAGTGAATTAAGAAATTTACCAACAGATTGTATAGTTTCATACTGTATCAGGAACTTAGACAAAATCTTATACCTGATATCAGGTATATTCATTTTACATGTATTTATTATACAGTTGTTAATAAAATCCAGACTGCTGGAAGTAAATTTACTCACTCAAGATCACAAAGGTTGGAAAGGCAGGGTCAAATCTGTACATGGTACTGTGTAACTCAACAGTTATATTCTTTGCACTATACAATTAAGTAAACATATGCTTTGGGGCTTCCCTGATAGCTCAGCTGCTAAAGAATCAGCCTGCAATGCAGGAGACCCCAGTTCGATTTCTGGGTTGGGAAGATCCGCTGGAGAAGGGGTAGTCTACGCACTCTGGTATTCTTGGGCTTCCCTGGTGGCTCTGCTGGCAAAGAATCTGCCTGCTATGCAGGAAACCTGGGTTTGATCCCTGGGTTGGGCCCTGAGGAAGGGAAAGGCTACCCACTCCAGTATTTTTGCCTAGATAATTCCACAGACTATCCATGGGGTCATAAAGAGTTAGACATGACTGACTGATTTTCAAAGAAATGCTTTATACATTAGACATTAAAGTTCTACTAGTCATCACTGGCATGCTGCGATTCACGGGGTCGCAAAGAGTCAGACACGACTGAGCGACTGAACTGACTGACTGACTGACTGAGTCATCACTCTTCGGAGAAGGCAATGGCTGCCCACTCCGGTACTCTTGCCTGGAAAATCCCATGGACAGAGGAGCCTGGTAGGCTGCGGTCCATGGGGTCGCTAGGAGTTGGACACGACTGAGCGACTTCACTTTCACTTTTCTTTCTTTTTTATTTTATTTTATTTTTTACTATATTGTATTTTTTTACTTTATAATATTGTATTGGTTTTCACTTTCACACATTGGAAAAGGAAATGGCAACCCACTCCAGTGCTCTTGCCTGGAGAATCCCAGGGACGGGGGAGCCTGGTGGGCTGCCGTCTGTGGGTGGCACAGAGTCAGACACGACTGAAGCGACTTAGCAGCAGCAGCAGCAGTCATCACTCTTAATAATCTTAGTCATAATGTGACAACATTATATTTAAGTATAGACGCTAGTGTTAAGAATGTTCCTCATTTCACTGCAGGCTAAAATATAAAATATTTGGAAATTTATTCATGTCTGCAAATACTCAGTCACATCTGGTTCTTTGCAACAACGTGGACCATAGACCTCAGGCTCCTCTGTCCATGGATTTCCCAGACAAGAATATTGAACACGGGTTGCCATTTCCTACTCCAGGAGATCTTCCCAACCCAGGGATCGAACCCACATCTCTTGTGTCTCTTGTACTAGCAGGAAGACTCCTTACTACTATGCCACCTGGGAAGCCCAATCCTAAAATCCAAATAATGTGTCACTACTACTTAAGAAAATAGCAATAGCATCAATAGTGTGCATATACAAGGCTTTCTAGGAAGGAAAAAAAA
The DNA here is from genome assembly GCA_006408695.1 of Aepyceros melampus. Lineage (NCBI taxonomy): Eukaryota > Metazoa > Chordata > Mammalia > Artiodactyla > Bovidae > Aepyceros > Aepyceros melampus. The sequence goes on from SJXQ01002661.1 coordinate 1,278,768, forward strand.
AACATTGGTAGATGTTAACATCAACCTCTCTGCATAATATGAATGGCTTGGAAAAGAATCAATTCTTCCATTCAAAATTATGTACTGATTGATGTTGCAGGTGTTATGAAAAAAGGAAGAATTTAACAAGTGATAACCTTTACTTGAAACTTTAGTGTCTGTCAGTAACTTTTTGTTCTTTATAGGTAGCTAATGAATGACTTTTTGTTTCTATTTTGGAAAAGTAAACTCTTCTTTCTGCCATGGAGACCGGATTGTAGCTACAGACGTTTGCATCAGTGGGCTCCCAGGAATCATTAGGAAAAGTGGCATGACTGGGTTGAAAGAGCCAAGTGCCCTGGCCAATCTGGATCCCCAGTCACTGTGATGCGTTCTTCCACAGGTCATAATCATTTTTTTTTTTTTTTACAATGTCTAAAATGAGAGTATTGCATCATTCACCAAATGGTTACTGAGATTAATTCCAACTCTAACAATCTCTGATTTTGTGTTCAAATTCAAATAAACTATATATAAGTATGTGAATGATATATTGAGACAGGAGATTTGTGAAAGCAAAGTGGCACAAAGACCTGTCTGCTTAGGAGATCTGTGAAAATTCTGGATATTGGTTCAGAAAATATCTTAAAGTCCTTTACTATGAATAGCGTGTGGCTAGTTAATGATTTTCTAGTCCAGTGTGTTCATTTTGAAGAGATAACTGCAATGCAGAGGCATGAAGGGCTTAGCCACTGTGCTAGCGGCAGTAGCCAAACTGAAACCAGGACTCCAGACTGAACCCAGTTTTCTGTCTTTCAGCTTAACTGTGGCTTATGTCCTGTCACATATTAATTCTTAAATCTGAGTCTGCCATCTTCTGTTTCTGATCTTGTTTCTGCTTTTCTTTATTGTTCATGATGAACTTATTAATATTCTGAAGATAGAATTCAACCAATATCATGATGAACCTGTTGCTTATTTCACACCATATTTCCATGTCAGTGCCCTTGTAAAAGAGTGTAGGGGAATATGTAATTTAATTTACCTGCTTTGCTCTTTCATGTTCTTTTTGAACTCTGCTCTTTCCTTTTAATGATAAAACCGAGTCCTACACTATCACTGAAATACTGATAGTTTTCTGTTTACATAGATGCTCAGATTTTATATATATGACATCCAAGTCTAGCCATGTACAAAAAGAAATTGTTTCACAGTGCTTTTTATGAAGTTGTTATTTATACCATTACCAGAAAATAGAGAAGCAAAGAGGAGTTATAATCATGAACATTCTTTTAAAGTTCTCTGAATATCCTGGATACCCAAAAGACATAAAAACATATGCCTGGACAAAAATTTGTGCAGTAATATTCATAGCAGCATTATTCTTAATAGAATGGACACAGAACAGATGTCCAGTAAAGGGTGAACAGATAAACAAATGTGTTTCCAGACAACAATACATTATTTGACAATAAAATGGAATGAAGTACTGATATATGATATAATATGGATGAATTTTGACAATTTTATGTTATGAGAAAAAATTAGAATATGATTGTATGGTGTCCAGATTCTCATAGTGAGATCAGAGAAAATTACCTTGGGGATTCCAATATGGGATGGGAATGTAATTTCAAAATATGTCAGAGCATTCTGTTATTTTTCCTACATTTTAGTTTTATTAGAGTATAATTGATTTACAATATTGTGTTAGTTTCAGATTTACAGCAAAGCGATTCAGTTATACATATACATATATTCATTCCTTTTTGATTCTTTTCATTTAAGTTATCACACAATATTGATTATAATTGCCTATGCTATTCAGTTGGCCATTGTTGGTTATCTATCTTACATATAGATTGAATCATTGATAGTCATGATACAGTTCAATTCCTTCATTTCACAAATGTAATTCTGTTGGCACTAGGTTTGAAAGAAGTGATGTGAAGTTGCACAAAATCACATAGTAAAATAAAACAAGGTATTTTGTTTAGTATTCTCAGTGATGGACTTCCCTGGTGGCTCAGAGGTTAAAGCTTCTGCCTCCAATTCTCAGTGATAAGCCATCAGAGGCTTTTTCATTGTTTTTAAGAAATAAAATTTGGATTTTTACTTTTTTCCCTTAAAGAACTTCTTTGGTTCATTGTTGGACTAAAATATATCGCATTTGAAATAATTTAATGTATTCAGTCTTTATAGGTTTATTTGTTTCTTGATCCTTAAAAGGGGCAATTGGATAAAACCTAGACTCCACACTGGGTTCTTATAATGATCATCTGACCTGATAGAAACTGAAAATAAATCTTTTATTTAATTCAGTTTAAATTCTGTAGATTATCCCCAAACTTCGAGGACACACGGTAGGTGAACTTTGGTTTTAAGGAAATTTATTAAATTAACCATTTTTACCCAGTTCTCTCTAATGGAAATGCTATTAAAGAATTGTAACCTAGAGTTGAAATGCTCCATTTTCCAGGTATAATATGATTTAGAAATATAACACACACAAATATAAAGCAGTTTAGTAGTTAAATGAAATAGTTTCTGCTGGGTTTTTTGTTTCATGCTTTTGATTCCTAGGTAAGGTTTAAATTGATTCAGGAAGTAGTCACAAAATTCTATTTATTTGCTAAGCTAGGAGACAGACAGCAAGAAAGACAGGAAGAAGCAGGAGACAGAAAGAAAATGACAAAAACATAGTAATTACACTCCTTAGCAGTTTTAAAAAGAGTAACGTTATTTCATCTTGATGTAACTCCATGCTATGTCATAAAGCAGTTACATAACAATGGTCTCTGGACCGGAATGCAAAGTTTTATAGCTTAAAAGCAATTTGTCTAACTAGTCTTTAAAATTCTGAAGTCATTTAGAATGTAAACTGAAAACCTTTTTAAACAGCATTTTTCCTGTATGGAAATAAAAGGGATGAGAGCAAAATACAAACTTTGAGATTTGACTGCATTTATAATCCTGACACATTTGGTAAACATTTTGATAATGTTGAGTTCAAGTTTAAACAAATGACAAAGATAGGTATAAAACTTAAGTTTCTTACTTAAACTTTATCTTTCTATCTAATTAGTTACATCCCCAACTTTTACATCACATCCCAAAATGAGAATATTTAACACTAGAATCAATAGTTCCAATTCCAGAGTTCTAAAATTTGCCGCATAAATAAAGAACAAAGAAGGAGTAGTTAAGCTAAGTCAATACTTGAAGAGTTTATTCTAGCTGTTAATCTTTATTTTGTGTGTGTGCTTAACATATTTTGAGGGACATTCCACCAGCTCTTCTTTTGGTTTTCCTAATGAAACTTCTAACTTAAGCAAACAATTCTAGAGATGGAAAAGTAACTGGACATGGAGCTTACCTCCCCCATGGCCATATCAAAAATACATCTACAGTGTGGAACAATTCTCACCGAAGACTAATTCACAACTGACAGAAGGACTCCTTTACAACTAAGAGTGCAAGAAAGATACATATGTAGTTGGGTGTAGAGAGAAGAAAAGCAATCAGGTTGAGACCTGTGTCCCCAGTAGGGAGAGTACAAGAAGCAAATATCCACCCTAGGCAGTGAGAGCCTTAGGTTGAGTACCCCAGCCCTGGGTTCCCCAAAGCGGGAAAAAGTGCCTTTGCTGGTTGGAGGGAATAACAGGAGGGCTATGCTAAGCCTAGACTCTACTGGTAAGGAGTGTGCACATGCTAGCTCTCCTTCAAGACTGGGAAGACACAGCAGCTGCCCCGTTTCCTGGGAGCCCCTTGACACACGCTCCCGTTTGAGTCAAGTGGATGCTCTGGCCTCGGTCACCCCATATCATAGCAAGACATTCGATCCAGGTAGGCCAGGCTGCTGCTGGTCTTTAGTCATTAAGTCATGTCTTACTCTTTTGCGACTCCATGGACCATACCTGCCAGTCTCTTTCCACAGGGTTTCCCAGGCAAAAAAACCTGGGTGGGTTGCCATTTCCTCCTCTAGGGAAGCTTCCCAACCCAGGAATTGAACTCATGGCTCCTGCTGGGCAGGCAGATTCTTTACCACTGAGCCACTTGGGAAGCTCCAGGGAGGCCATGACTGGGGAGAAAGTGTAACCATGGGACACAGAAGCCTAGGCCACTAAGCGGCGGAGGTGGGTGGCAGTGGCAAATAGCGTTGGTAGTCACTCAATTAGCACATCAGAAGCAGCCCAGATCTCTATCTGCAGCCCCGCTTCCTCCACCAGCACACCTCCCAACACACACCAAGGGTCCGCATGGACCCTGCCAGCTCTGAGGTGTGGTTTACCAACCAGATGAGAGCAGCAAAGGCTGGAGTTAGTTACCAGCTTTGAGGGATAAAGAACCTGGACCCAAGGCTTCATCTAAGTGAAGCAAAGGAAATAATTGTGGGTGCATGGCACCCCACTCCAGTACTCTTGCCTGGAAAATCCCATGGGCGGAGGAGCCTGGTGGGCTGGAGTCCATGGGGTCACGTAAAGTCGGACACGACTGAGTGACTTCACTTGCACTTTTCACTTTCATGCACTGGAGAAGGAAATGGCAACCCACTCCAGTGTTCTTGCCTGGAGAATCCCAGGGACAGGGGAGCCTGGTGGGCTGCCATTTATGGGGTTGCACAGAGCTGGACATGACTGAAGTGACTTGCAGCAGCAGCACGCAGGCAGCACTTTGAAAGTAGCTCAGACCTCAGCAGCCAATATGAGCTAAGAGCTCTTGAGCACACTAATACCTTCGATGCTGCTCCTCTCAGGGGAAAAGGCCCCAGTGAAGGGAGAAGGGAAGGAACATACTTAAAGGGAACAGAGCCAGCTTGGGCGTGGTCCTCAGGGCTTCAGATCCATAACTTGGGATCAGATCTCACCCCTGGCAGCTGGCAGGGCAAGGAAGGCCACTGAGCAGGAAGAAATTCCTAGCTCACACCCAGCTCTAGATCTGGATCCTCGTCTCCGGCCACACCCTCTGCTGCTAAGTCGCTTCAGTCGTGTCCGACTCTGTGCGACCCCAGAGACGGCAGCCCACCAGGCTCCCCCGTCCCTGGGATTCTCCAGGCAAGAACACTGGGGTGGGTTGCCATTTCCTTCTCCAATGCATGAAAGTGAAAATTGAAAGTGGAGTCGCTCAGTAGTGTCTGACTCTTAGTGACCCCATGGACTGCAGCCCACCAGGCTCCTCCGTCCATGGGACTTTCCAGGCAAGAGCACTGGAGTGGGGTGCCACTGCCTTCTCCAGTGATAGCTAACAGCACATGCCGAGGAAAGATGGACTTGTATCCATGTCAGATCCAGCTCCCCCATCAAAGGCACTGGGTACATGCTGTCTATGGTAACGCACCCACTCAGGAACACCTTGTCAAGACTGCAGTAGGTAGCTGTCTCATCTAAATCCATAGAGGCAGAGAACAGGTTAAGCACAATGAAAGGGAAGATGAACTGCTCTCAATTAAAAGAGCAAGGAAAAAAACCCTGAAAAAGTAAATAATGAAAGAAATAACTTACCACAGAAAGAATTCAAAGCATTATTGATGAAAATTTTAAGTAAATTAGGGAAAAGAATAGATTTGCATAATGATACATTTAACAAGGAACTAGAAAATATATTTTAAAATCCAGATCATAAATAAAGAATTCAACAGCTGAAATTAAAAAACATGCTAGAAAGAATGAATATAGACTAAATGACACAGAAGAACGCAAAAATAATCTGGAAGACACAATGGTAGAAATCACCCAAGCAGAACAGCAAAAAAGAAAAAGCGCTTCTAATGAAAACAGTTTAAAAGTTCTCTGAGAAAACATTAAGGGTACCACATTTGCACATAGAGATCCCGAAAGGACACAAAAGAGAGACGAGGATCAAAATTTTATTTGAGGAGATTATGGGTAAAAACCTCCCAAACCTTCAATATTTCGTGATAAACCATAATGGAAAGGAATCTGAAAAAGAATGTATATATATATATATATATATATATATATATATAGAGAGAGAGAGAGAGAGAGAGAGAGAGAAAGAGAGAGAGTCACTTTGCTTTACAGCAGAAATTAAACACAACATTGTAATTCAACTATATTTCAGTTAAAAATTTCCCAAACTAGAAGAAGGAACAGAGAAGGCAATGGCACCCCACTCCAGTACTCTTGCCTGGAAAATCCCATGGGTGGAGGAGCCTGGTAGGCTGCAGTCCACGGGGTCTCGAAGAGTCGGACACGACTGAGTGACTTCACTTTCACTTTTCACTTTCATGCATTGGAGAAAGAAATGGCCACCCACTCCAGTGTTCTTGCCTGGGAGAATCCCAGGGACGAGGGAGCCTGGTGAGCTGCCATCTATGGGGTCGCACAGAGTTGGACAGGACTGAAGCGACTTAGCAGCAGCAGCAGAAGAAGAAGGAAACAGATATCCAAGTACATAAAAGATATGAACAGTTTTATGCAAACAAATTGGACAATCTAGAAGAAATAGACAATGGCCAAATTTCTAGAAATATCCAGCCTGCCAAGACTGAGTCAAAAAGAAACAGAAAATTTGAACAGACTGATCACTATTAATGAAATTGAATTTTTAAAAATTCCAGAAAACAGAAGTTGAGATCAGATGACTTCACAGGAGAATTCTACCAAACCTACAGAGAAGAGTTAATATCTATCCTTTTCAAACTATTCCAAAAAATTGAAGAGGCCAGTACACACCAAATTCATTCTACGAGGCCATATTTACCCTAATATTAAGCCAGACAGACACTATAAAAAAATAAAAATGAAAATTTCATATCTTTTATGAATATTGACACAAATATACGCAACAAAATGTTAGCAATTAAAATCCAACAATATATAAAAAGGATCATAGAGCATGATCTAGTGAGATTTACTCCAGGGACCCAAGGGTAGTTAAATATTGCCAAATCAATCAATGTCATATATACTACATTAATAAAAGGAAGGATTAAAAAGCACATGATCATCTCAATAGATGCAGAAAAAACATTTGATGAAATTCAACATCCCTTCATCATACAAAGTTGCTGTAATCAAAACAGCATGATTCTGGGACAAAAAAAAAACAAACAAACCAACAAAACACAGACACATAGATTGATGGAACAGAATAAAGAGCCTAGAAATAAACCCACACATCTATAATTAATCTATGACAAAAAAGGCAAGAATATACAAGAGAGAAAAAAAATCCCTTCATTAAATGGTGCTGGATAGCTACATGTAGAAGAATGAGATTAGACATTTCCTCACACCATATGCAAAAATAAAGTGAAAAGGGATTAAAGACCTAAAAGTCAGGATGGAAACCATAAAAATCCTGGAAAAGAACATAGGCACTCTGACAAAAACTGTAGCAATGTTTTTCGGGATCTGTCTCACAAGGCAAAAGACATAAAAGTTAAAATAAACAAATGATACCCGATTAAACTTAAATACTTTTGCACAGCAAGGGAAACAGTCAACAAAGCTAAAAGACAACCTATGTAATAAGAGAAAATATTTTCAAATGATATGACCAATAATAGATAATATCCAAAATATACAAACAATTCATACAGCTCAATATCAAAAAAACAAACATCCTGATCAAAAATGGGCAGAAGACCTGAATAGATGTCTTTTCCAAAGACATACACACGATTAACAGGAACATGAAATGATAATCAACATCACTAATTATTTAAGACAATGCAGATCAAAACTACAATGGATTATCACCTCACACCTATCAGAATGGCTATCATCAAAAAGTCTACAAATAACAAATTTTGCTGAGAATGTGGAGAAAAGGGAACCCCCTTACACTTTTGGTGGGAATGTAAATTCATGCAGCAACTATGTCAAATAGTAGAGAGGTTCCTCAAAAACTAAAGACAGAACTACCATGTGATCTAGCAATTCTACTCCTAAGTATATTGAAAACACTAACTCAAAAAGATACGTGCACCTCACTGTTCATAGCAGCACTATTTACAGCAGCCAAGGTATGCAAGCAATCCAAGTGTCTATCAGCAGATGAACAGATAAAGAAAATATGGGGGCATATATGCAATGGAATATTGCTCAGCCAATAAAAAAAAAGAATAAAATGTTTTCCTTTCTGCAATACAGATGGACCTAGAGAATGCTTATGCTTAGTGAAATAAGTTAGAGAAAGACAGATACTGTGTGATATCACTTATACGTGGAATCTAAAAAAATAAATATATATAGTAAACAGAAACAGACTCAAGATACAGAAAACAAACTAGTGGTTACTAGGGGGAAGAACAAAAAGAGGGGCAAGATAGGGACGCGGGCTTAAGAGATACAAGCTATTGTGTGTAAAGATAAGCAATGAGGATAGGTCACATAGCACAGGGAATTGCAGCCATTATCTTGCAATAACTTTCTTTTACATCAATTTTTATTGGAGCATAGTTGCTTAACAATGTTATGCTGGTTTCTAACTATACAGCAAAATGAATCAGCTCTATGTATATGTATATCCTCTCTTTTTAAGATTTTTTTTTCCTATTTTGGTCCCCACAGAGCATTGATTAGAGTTCCCTATGCTATGCAGTGGGTTTCCTTGGTGATTTAGGTGGTAAAGAATCCTCCTGTAATGTGGGAGACCTGGGTTTGATCTCTGGGTTGGAAATATCCCCTAGAGAAGAGAATGTCTACCCACTCCAGTATTCTGGCCTGGAGAATTCCATGGACAAAGGAGCCTGGCAGACTGCAGTTCATGAGTCACAAAGAGTCAGACACAACTTAGCAACTAAACAACAAGGTAGGGTTGAACAAGTAATTGTGTGACATTAAGAAAGATAGCAACAGGATGTAGTAAAGTGAGGCATATTCTGAGAACAGAAAGTAAATTGATAAGGGACTCTATTCTACAGTTCACTTTATTTTCCTCTTTTGGATATCATAATTCAGCAAACTTGGAAGCAGCCATAGGCATTTTGATGCACTGCTTATCTGTGCTCATGTCTCACAGAAAGAGATTCTCTGGGGTTTGTATGGATCTGAAGCTCCTGGCATTTTGCCCATTTCCCAGCCTGACTGTAAAGACCTGTGCTTTTATGCTTCCTTACGGTGTCACTCCTAGATGTTTTCAAGTTTCTCTAGGACCTCAGTTTGGGTACTGTGTTTCTGGTCTCTGAAGAACAGCTTGAAGGCATGGCTTATGCATTCTGTGACAAAGCACATGTTCTCACAAGCTATGTGGTCTTATAGAACCTGTTCTGAAGGCTTCCACTTCTCAGTTTTATAAATAAAGACATTTGAAAAGCATAAATCAGTTCCATAACATTTGTTACTTTAAATCGGCCAAGAATAATGGAATCTTTCTCTGTTCAAGGGAAGAAGCAAAGAAGATATTCATCACACAATTTGAATGAAAGATGACTGGTAATTTAATTTCCTTTCCCTGAGAAATTTGGATTTTGTTGCGAGACTATTCTGTTTGGAACATGAAATCACACAAATCACTAAACCATTGATATAACAAAGTCATTTTAAAATAAATTTTAATTTTTTGCATTGTTGATTCAATACTGTTAAGAAAAGAAGTAAACTATATAATTCATCATTTATACTGTGGAGATCGTATAAAAAGAAAAAAGTACATGTCAAAGACATACATGTCATATCCTTTAAAAATTCTACAAATTCTCTTTTATTCTGTGAAAAATTTCAGCTTAAAGAACGCTTTTCAGTCAAATCCACCTACAAGCATAAATTTTCTGTATTAATAGATTTAAGGATTTGTCAAATTTGAAATAGATGCATATATTTATCATGTATCCTCTTACATCTCTGGACTAATGAGTGCTTCCTCCTCTGACTCTGTAAGGTAACACTTAAAATTCATTGCTTCATTGCTTTGTTCTGGTTAATTTTCATATTTCTGCTATGTCAAGGGGTCTCTCAGGGCCTTTATGAGTTATGTGCTCAGTTGCCAAGTCATGTCTGACTCTGCAAATTCACTGACTGTATCCCGCCAAGCTGCTCTGCCTGGGATTTTCCAGGCAAATATACTGAAGTGGGTTGCCATTTCCTTCTCCAGGGGATCTTCCAGATCCAGGGATCCTATGTCTCCTCCATTAGCAGGCATATTCTTTACCCCTGAGCTACCTGGGAAGCCCTTTCTGAGTAGTATGCACTCACTAAATGTTTCTTGTCTGCTCACACTATAACGCTTGAAACTTTACAATAACAGATGAACTTTCAAGAAATCACTACAAGCCTATTTCGTTGTCTTACACACAAGCACCAAGTTTGCTGCAAAACTATCTTTGTATTGTCTTGAATAATAAATATATTTCAGACTAGATTTCTTTCTGTTCTGAAAAAGAAAAAACAGATATAATGATTTCATGAAGCATGTTAACACTGACTAGTAAAATTTATTCTATCTTTCCACAAACAGGCAACATTGGTCCATGGATTTTTTTATCTTCAATCATTTACTACAGTTTCAACAATTATCCTCCAATAAGCCTATAGAACTTTATCTCTAGCCCTACAAATTTCACAATTGCTATCCCAGTTAATTTTGATGGGAAGTCACCATTTGCACAGAACATTCCTGGTTTTAGCACTGAAAGTTCCAAGAGACAGGATACCCTCAGTGTTGGGCAAACTGGTACAGTGTGTCACCATAGATATTCTATCAGTTTTCTAAATATTTAAAAGTATGTATCTCTTAAAAATGAGGAATCTTTCTTTAAAAGAGCAATATTATTAGCATACCTAAAAATCCTTACTATCGTCAAATAGTCCCCCAGTTTCACTCTGTCATATGCTTTTTTAAAACAACTTATTTTCAAATTAGGGTCTGGCTATGGCCCATAAATTGGTTGATAAGTCTGTCTTAAGTTTTAAGTTTTGTTGTTTTGTTTCTAATATATAGTGTCTCTCTCCATCTCCCGTCTCTTGCCCTTGCTCCCTCTTACCCTCCTTCACTCCCAGATGTTGTTATTAAAGCAAGAGGTTGTTTATCCTGCTCAGTTTCTCACAGTTTGTATTTTGCTGATTGCATCTTCACAATACAATTTAATGTGTTCCACTGACTCTGATTTATCTTGTAAATTCCAAATTAGATGTAGAGTCTTGGCCACATTCTAGTTAGTTTGGCTGGGGAGGACAGGAGTACACTACATGATGTTTGCTTCTATTACCCATGTCTTCTGGATGGTATCACCCACTGGTTAAATTGCCTGGATGCTGCGATTCATGGGGTCGCAAAGAGTCAGACACGACTGAGCGACTGAACTGAACTGATACATCATCTTATAATATCTAATCTAGACAAATCCAAAGAAAAATATTGCAAGAGTTTCTACCTTTCCACCAAAGGTGGAAATTGTTGCATTATTTTTGATGTTTCCAGCCAATTCCAACTCAAGTTTATTAAAGAAATCCTTTTTCTTAAGTGTATTACACCTAAGTTCTTAGGGCCAAGCAAACCCCTGCACCCTATATGAAGTTATGCTAGCGTAGAAGTAGGAGGGAAAAAAGTATTACAAAGCATGGCCTTGCTTTGTGTCCTTTCTAACAATACCTCATAAATAGTCATTTAGGGGACTTTCTAATTTATTTGTGTGTGTGTGTGTGTGTGTGTGTGTGTGTTTGTATGTGCTCAGTTGCTCTGTTGTATCCAAATCTTTGTGACCGCATGGATACAGCCTGCCAGACTCCTCTCTCCATGGAATTTTCCAGGCAAGAATACTGGAGTGGGTTGTCAATTCCTACTCCAGAGGATCTTCCCACAGGGATACTTCATTTATTAATGATATGAATCATTGTGGATACTGTATATATTGCAAATATTTTTCCTAGGGTCTATTTTTTAAATTTCAAGGTGATTTTGGCCTTCAGAAGTTTTCAATTTTGATTTTGCTATCTGTTAAAATGTTCCTTTAAGCTTTCATGATTCTCTTTCCTCCTTAATAATGATTGCTGCTGCTGCTGCTAAGTTGCTTCAGTCATGTCCAACTCTGTGCGACCCCATAGACGGCAACCCACTAGGCTCCTCTGTCCCTGGGATTCTCCAGGCAAGAGTATTGGAGTAGGTTGCCATTTTTAGGGGCTGGTAATTGTTCAGAGTTTGAGTGTTTCTAAATCAAGCTCAGTTTCTATAAGTAACTGTAATAAAGTAACAGAATGTATTGGTGAATAGAGTAGTTCATAGCCAATAATTTTAGTTATTCTATCCCGAAGAAATGCTGAAGTACCAGATTCATTAACTTAATGAGGTTACATTAATCACTTGGAGAATACAGCCAGCACCAAAGGCAACAGTCCAAAAGAAATAGCACACTGATGTCAAACAGGTTTAATTGTGAGTGCTGGCTTAGGTTTGTTGGTGGTGAGACCTGAAATACCATGCCATGAACATTTGTAACTATGAACTTCTCTGGATTCAGGGAGAAACAAAACTATGATTAAGTAATTATATCAACAACAGTACTGGAAAAAGGGAGTGAGGGTACACCTGCCATTTGTTTGCTGGTCCTTTCCAAAATCAATTCTTTTTTAGCACTATCATTATCATTTAAGGAGAAGGCAATGGCACCCCACTCCAATACTCTTGCCTGGAAAACCCCATGGATGGAGGAGCCTAGTGGGCTGCAGTCCATGGGGACGCTAAGAGTCGGACACGACTAAGCGACTTCACTTTCACTTATCATTTGAATTGGCTTCCTAAGATCACCACCATATCCTAAAATGTATTGAAGAATGTAGAAAAGCATGGTGGTAGTTTATTCACCTGATGAATAAATTAACCTTAACAAGAACAGAAAGTCTATTTGCTCAATATTATTGCTTGAGCCTTTTTTAAATTTATGCAGAACTTGCTTTGCATACTGCAGTGATACTCTAAGAACCAACATAAAATTGAAGGAATTCTTACTGAGAAACTATCCAACTCATACGAGTGTCTCTTGGAAAAGGTATGTTCATTTCATGATAGGAAATGCACAAAACTAGCCAACAGGCATCTTCCTGATCACTGGGCTATATTTTATGGGACTATCAGAAAGGTCTCCAAACAAAGTGTAATGAAAATGGACCAGAATCATGTTAACTGAAAAAAAAAAAAAAAAAGCACAACCTGAAAAGTTCAGAGCTGTGTTTTATTCAGTGGACAAAACTGAGGACTTACACCCAGGACATAGTATCTCAGATAACTCCAAAGAGGCAAGGTGGGGAGTCAGAACATATAGACTTTTGTTTGTTTGTTTGTTTACAACAAAGGCCAGGTACTTGGGGGTAGGAGTAGAGGGTGGCTGCAGAGTTTGACAGTCTGATAGCAGATATTGTGTTCCATTCTGAGTTCCCTCAGGGCCCACAGGCAGGGCGGCTGTAGTGGCTGACGGTTGCACCATCACCTGTTTACTGATATGGTACACAGCATTCTAGGTTCACTGTCATAATCACACCTCGGAAAATTTGGGACTGCCCGGTTTCTTAAGATCCAAAGTCACTTTACCAACTGTCTTCTCAAAACTGTAAGCTTACCAATCTCTACTCTGTTAATATTCATTAGCGACTTTTCTGTTGCTTCACTTTGTATGTCTTCATCTCAGGTTTATGTTCCCTCTACAAAACTGAAAACTCGATCTTTCCTATGAAGGTATTTTTGGCTTGTGCTTATGCACAGATTCTGTTTATTCCTGTCCACTGCTGCTTTTTGGTCTCTTTTTCCTCTCTTTCACTTTTTGTTTCCACCAAGCAAATGACCTCTGGCTATTTACAGTTCAGATTACCAGCAAAAAGGAAACGCTAATTTTTGTGCAGCTTTTTCCAAGCAATTGATTGGCTGCTCTTGAGGTACAGGCCAATTATAATTAATCATGTTTAACCAGAGGGATGGCTCCCTTAACAATACTGTCATGTCAACTTACACACAGTGAAATTCTGGCTTTCGGTATAATGTACATTTACTTTTCAGGATACTGATTCACTTATGAAATGTGCATAAGTCTGCAGTTTATAAAACAGACATGAAAAAATGTTCACATGTTTCGAGTATAGATAAGTAGTAAACAAAATGTTTGTTAGAGGTAAGCTGATTCATAGGATGTATTCAACAAATACTTAGTAGCATATTACTCTTTTAACACTCCAAAGGAGTGGACAGTGTTCTATTATATGACTATATCATGTTTTCTTTATCCATTGATGGACATTTGGGCTGTTTCCTTATCTTGGTTATTGTAAATAAAGCTGCAGAGAATAATGGCAGTTTTGATGTTTCCTGGGGAATCCCAATTTTAATTCCTTTGGATAAATACTCAGAAGTGTGATTACTGGGTCATATGGTAGTTCTATTTTTAATTTTTGAGGAAATTCCATACTGTTGTCCACAGTGATGGCCTCATTTTACTTTTCCACCAACAGTGGAAAAGGGGTCCAATGTCCATATCCTCACTAAGACTTTTTTTCATAGTCCCAGTTGGAATCTTTTTATTTAACTTTTATTTTGTACTGGAGTATAGTCAGTTAACAATGTTGAGATAGTTTCAGGTAAACAGTGAAGAGACCTAGCCATACATATACATGTATCCATTCCCCATCCCAAACCCCCTTCCCATCCAGGCTGCCACATAACATTGAGCAGAGTTCCATGTGCTATACAGTAGGTCCTTGTTGGTCATCCATTTTAAATGAGTGTACATGACCTTCCCAAAGTCCCTAATTCTCACAAAGACTTTTTACCCATTTGCAACAACATGGATAAACCTGAAGGAAATTATAAGTGAAATAAGTGCTCAGAAGGGAAAAATATTCCATAATTTCACCATGATGGAGTATATAAGATAGTCAGACTTACAAAAGCAGAAATCAAACTTGGAGAAAACAGAATGATCTTGCCATGGTCTGAGGGGGAGGGGAAATGAAGAATTGTTCAGTGTGCATAAAATTTCAGTTATGCAGGATGAATAAGTTCTAGAGACCTGCTGTACCACATGGCATCTATAATTAACAATACTTCATTGAACATTTAAATAGTTAATAGGGTAGATCTCATGTTAAATGTCCTTATAACAGCAAAAGAAGAATGAGGAAACTTTTAGAGGTGATAGGTGTGTCTATTGTGATTATGTTTTCACAAGTATACGCCTGTGTTCTAATTCATCAAACTATATATTAAATATGCACAGTTTTATATATCATTTATAACTAATTAAAAAAATAATAAGTCAAAAGATATCTAATATTCGTGAGGCCCTGGGTATAAAATATTTGTGATATACTAAACATTGAGAATGTACTAAGTATACATGAAATAAATGAAGCATTTGACAATCATGAGTCTTTAATTTGGGCATACATTGTTGATACTCATTCTGACCCCATATCTCCTCTGTTCAAGTGATACAAATAAAACCCACATCTGTTTAGGAGGCAAGTTGACAAGGTACAGCTCTGACCGGGCACTCGTCTCTGTGACTCTTCACAAAAGAAGTTGTGCCATTGGTCCAGGACACATTCTGCCTGTAAGTCCTTTTGCTCAAACCTAAGTTCTGGCACCAGCAACCACATTATCAGCGAGGAAAGCAGAGGGTGGAGAGAAAGACAGGAAAGATAAGCATGGACACCCCGGGATTCAGGTAGTGTGGTCCTTTCATCCCATTTGTACATTGCTATGCATATTAACTTGCTCTGTCTCTTTCCCCTTGCTTCTGTTTATGTGTTCTAAATATGACATGTGCATTTACATTTGGTGTGAGCCTTTCTGTTCTGTTACCCTCTGGGATAATATTTTTGGCACTGTACCTGGAGGCTGTCATTGCATCAGAGTACTTTCCCACATGATACTTGACTTGCCCAAGACTCATAAATAATACATCTTTGCTTTAGGTTTGTTGCTTAATATTAATTAAGTGGACATAACAGAAGAAATAAAATAATAGTGAACTCAAAATGAGAGAGCCTTGGAAAGAAAGGAATTTAATGCTCACCTGTTCATAGTCTTTTCAGTATGAACTAGGAAAAAGACCTGCACAGCTGGTTGTATTTAAGTTGTCTGCTCCGTTACTAAGAAAGATACAGCTTCTAGTCAGGATGTCTTCCTACTATTTATTTAAGCAAAATCCATCATTATTTACATCCTCCAAAATAATAACAATGATATTATTATTATAGTCAAATTTGCTTGATAAACCCAATTGTTTTCACCATCTCATTTTCTATATATCTAACTTTCACAGCGTCTCATAGGTAGTTTACAAAGAATATGTATCAGTAACATACTCTTTACTCAGTCTTACTTTCCCTATTATTGCCTTCACTAGTCCTTAAAGTTGGAACTAATATCTAAATTATGCTTATGGTTTCTATGTACTCTATTCATTTTCTATGGATGCCATAATACATTACCACAAAGTTAGCAGGTTATAACAACACAATTTTATTTTCTTAGAGTCCTATAGGTTAGAAGTCCTACTCAGGTCTTGCTGGGACAAAATAAAGGTGTCAGCAGAGCTATGTTCCTTTCTAGAGAAGGAATGGTTCCTTTGTAGAGAAAGCTATGGTTTTTCCAGTAGTCATGTATGGATGTTGAGAATTGGACCATAAAGAAGGCTGAATACCAAAGAAGTGATGCTTTTGAACTGTGGTGTTGGAAAAGACTCTTGAGTGTCCCTTAGACTGCAAGGAGATCAAACCAGTCAATTCTAAAGGAAATCAGTCCTGAATATTCATTGGAAGGACTGATGCTGAAGTTGAAGCTCCAATACTTTGGCCACCTGATACAAAGAGGTGACTCTTTGGAAAAGACCCTGATGCTGGGAAAGATTGAAGGCAGGAGGAGGATGGGATGACAGAGGACAAGATGGCTGGGTGGCATCACCGACTCCATGGACATGAGTTTGAGCAAGCTCTGGGACATGGTGAAGGACAGGGAAGTCCGGGAGCTGCAGTCCACGGGGCTGCAAAGACTTGAACATGACTGAGTGACTGAACAACAGCAAGAGAAAGAATGAGCTCTGCAGCAGGCCCAGCTTGGGCCACATCACTTAGTAGAACTTTGTGGTGTTGGAGTTATCAGTAATGGGAAACAGACTGTCTCGAGTTTATGGAAACTCCTTTAGGAAAATCCGAATGAAGAGCTGTGAGGTTCTAGACCATGGTCGTGCCATCTGCAATAGGAACTCTACATCTGTTGAGAAAGAGCCACTGGCCTGTTAGTGGGCCTTGGTAAGGGTGGAGTGTATGACTATGGGATATTAAGTGAGCAGGTAACCAGACCTGCCTATCAGGCACTAGATCCTATCAGACCCACCAATTCATAAGTTGGGCAGACCCATTAATAACTCATCACCACTTGAAAGAGATTATATCTAGGATCAAGTATGAGCAATAACAGGGAGCATAAGTAAGTTGCACGAGACGCAGCCCTAATCCCCAGGGCCCCACCAATGTTGTGCTTGCATCTCTCTCTCAGGTCATGTCTAAGGATGGTGGGGACTAAGTTAGTATATAAGTGCCAAATGGAGGGGACTGCATTAGCAGTCTAATTCAGGATTGGCCTGAGAGAGTGGAGCAATAGATAGAGAGAACCATTTTAACTAGCAGGGCTTCAGGTTGTGAATCTGATCATCTTTTACTATGGTGATAGAAAAAAGGGGCTAAAGTTAGAATATGTAAGAATTCATTAGCACCGATGCTTTGGATGACTGAAAAGTGCCTTGAAGGAAAAGAAAGAATATTTAAAGAAGTACAAGGAGATGGGAAGTAGGAGCAGATGGGTGAACATGTGAGACTAGGTGTGGGGGAGTAAATTTTGTTGCATTCTATGCTAATGCCCACAAAAGAACATCCCCCATAGAAGAGGCAAGAATTAAAAATGACGTGACCAGGGATATTAGCCAATCTCTCTCACTGGCCACTCCAGTGGCAGTACAATGGGCGCGTGAATAAAGTGGCCTTGAGACTGAGGTTGAGGTAATGTATGTGCCCAACAGCATTTGCTCTCGCTAGATAATCTAAAACCAATGTCAAAGGTCCAAATGGCCAACACCAGAGGCCAACATTTAACCCTCATTTTGGCACCATTCCTTGAGGAAATCAGTTCATAAATTGGTACCATGTTGCCTATACTTGACCCCTTCCATGCTGGAAAGGCCAGTAATTTGCTCTCAGATGAATCAATCAATATCCTGAATTTGAGTTTGACTTTCCTACACAAACTGCTGCTGCTGCTAAGTCGCTCAGTCATGTCCGACTCTTCGCAACCCCATGGATTGCAGCCTACCAGGCTCCTTCGTCCATGGGATTTTCCAGGCAAGAGTACTGGATTGGGGTGCCATTTCCTTCTCCTTTCCTACACAAAGGATCTCAGTTAATAGTACTATTTTAAGTTTGGTGGAGTGATGAATCCAGTACCATGGTCTCTCACATTGTATTGCATCAGACCAAGAGACTAACTTTATAGCAAAAAGAGTATTTTCTTACCTGGTGCATACAGCATCAGATACCATATTATCTCATAAGAAGATTCAGCTATACTATTTTGAAATATTGCAAAAGGTCAAGCATACACTAGCATCAGAGTGTATAGTTCCAGGGGAGCTGCAGTTTTTCCTCTTTGAATCCCAGCAGGTAATCAAACGAAAAACTGAGAGGACTTCTGAAAACATTCCTTAGTAATGTCTCCTGGGACAGATGACAGAAATCCCAATCAGACCCATCTTCCCATTCTTCCTTTTACAACAAAAGCATAATTTGCAGGAGAAAGAGCAAGAATAACCATCATCTTACTACAGTGGAATCCCATTTCAAATAGGAGAAGAGAATGGGGTTGGTGGAAAACGATGGAGCAGGGCAGGAATGCTTATTAAGCCCTGCACTCCAGTTGTAAGGGGGACAAGAGCAACAGTGAAGGTCATACTCACAAGTTCATAGAGGCTGCTAAGATGGAGGCTTAATCATCATGTCTGAGAGGATCTTTCTTTGCTATTTCCTGTCACGAAGGTCACAAACACTGAGTGAAAATGACAGTAGAATATAGGTGGAAGAGCTGGAAGACACAGATTATCCTCAGGGAGCAGACACTCAGAAGTAATCTCTGGTAAACTAGCCCACACTAAGTGTTCCAAGGGTATTCTCTCAAGGAATGAGAAGCTTCTGGGGCACTGAGGATAAACAGGGCAACACCAAATTTCAAACCCAATCCCAAATTTGCCTAGTTTTACACAAATCCTCACACTAAAGTTATAGAAGAAGGAAAGGTATGCTTATCTCCAAGCATAAGATAAACTTGCCTCAAAATTTGCTGTGCTCTACAACATGTCTACAGAGAAGGCGATGACACCCCACTCCAGTACTCTTGCCTAGAAATTCTCATGGACAGAGAAGCCTGGTAGGCTGCAGTCCATGGGGTCGCTAAGGGTCGGACGCGACTGAGCGACTTCACTTTGACTTCTCACTTTCATGCATTGGAGAAGGCAATGGCAACCCACTCCAGTGTTCTTGCCTGGAGAATCCCAGGGACGGGGGAGCCTGGTGGGCTGCCGTCTATGGGGTCGCACAGAGTTGGACACGACTGAAGCGACTTAGCAGCAGCAGCACAACATGCCTAGCCTCCAAAAAAAGTTATAAGACATTGGAAAAGTCAGAATAAACAAAGTCTGAAGATACAAATGATCAGAACCAGTCTTGAATATGACTGAGATGCTGAAACTGAAAAGGAATGTAAAATAACTATGAATAATATATTTTAAAAGTACTGATTGAAAAGTTAGATAACATACGAAAACAGATGGGTAATTTTAGCAGAGAGCTGGAAACTATAGGAAAGAATCAAATGGAAAAACTAGAAATTAAAAATATGGCAACAGAGATGTTTTCTATATACTTCATTTTTCAGATCTCTAAAAATAAAATTAAACTGTTATTTAGCTTCTTACTTTACACTTCTACCAATATGAGAATTTAGATGAATTTATGGAGAAGGCAATGGCACCCCATTCCAATCTCTTGCCTGGAGAATCCTATGGATGGAGGAGCCTGGAAGGCTGCAGTACATGGAGTCGCTGAGTCTGACTGAGCGACTTCACTTTCACTTTTCACTTTCATGCATTGGAGAAGGAAATGGCAACCCGCTCCAGTATTCTTGCCTGGAGAATCCCAGGGATGGGGGAGCCTCTTGGGCTACCGTCTATGGGATCGCGCAGAGTCGGACGCGATTGAAGTGACTTAGCATTATGAACTTGGGCAAACTCTGGAAGATGGTGAAGGACAGGGAGGCCTGGCATGCTGCAGTCCATGGGGTCGCAAAGAGTGGGACATGACTTAGCGACTGAACAACAACAAATCTATCAAGTGTTTTAAATTTACCTTTACTTCTATTGGATTGCTTGAGTGAAAGATATGAATAAAAACAAACAAGTCCAATAGAAAGTTATTTACCTGACTCAACTGTGTTCAAGTATGTGTGTATGTGTAAATGTAACTTTAAACTCATTTTATCAAATTTAATCAAAACAGCTGAATTAACTTCTGCATAAAGCCACTAATTTTCCATAGTTGGGTTTGAGTATAAAGGTGAGAAAGGGCCTTGTATCTGAAACTAAAAATGCTAATCATTCTAGAAATTTCTATATATCAGAGAAGCATGCAAACTTTCAGGCAGTAACAATTTACTATTTCCAATTAGACTAAACTTCCCAGGGAATTCCATTTATTGGATTATTCTGTGGAAACACAACACTGTGTGATATAAAACAGCCTCCAACAATTTATTAAATTGCTTTTTCCTTAAAGTGTTTTTTAAAGTATAAATGATCAGTTTAAGCATTTCTTCTCAGGATAATACACAAGATCAACAAAATCTTGAGTGGCAATTCAGTTAGTGTTCTGTTAAATAGCATTATTTCAAAAACAATAATCGTATGAATTCTACCCACAGATACTACTGTGAATAATAATGTTTATTATTTGTTAAGTGCTGACAGTGAGCAGGTTAAGTGCTGATCTGGGAGGTTATAATAGAACCTGATAGCCAAGGAAATCTGAGTAAGTTATGCCAGTGAGTGCGAAGCTTTGCAGCTTACACTCATCTATAAATTTCTCTTCCTTCTCACTTTATTTCTTCCCCTTTATTCTTGTAAAATACTATATATCAAGTAAATAGATCACTGAAAATTTTTTTCAGATTTCTCACTGATAGTTTGCATTAAGCAAATCATATCTTTTATTTGTAATATACAAATTCTTTAATATCATTTAAGCAAATATCACTGACAGCTCTGCATAGGGAATTTGAGATTAAATCTGTAAATATTTGTGTTTTAATAAAAATATTTTAAGTGTTAGAATTATTTTCTCCTCATTTTCAGAAAAGTGGGCTATTTTGATGAGATAACAAGAAAGAACAAGAAAGCAAGAAGTTGTATTAACTATACACTATTTATTCATAACTATTTGGTTTCATTGTTTTCACTAACAGTTTTTCTGTACTGTATTTAAGCCTTTACAAGTGGATTTTATTCTAAAACAAAGTTTCTTTAATAATTTTTTTGAAAAAAAAAAGCTTTTGAAGTAATAAATTATATTCAAAGTAACACACATATTTTTAAGTAAATCTTTTATTTAGGTACATAAATATAGTATAGAATTACACATTGAACATTTGGAAATCATGAGTTTAATGTGATATAAATTAACTGTTTAGATCAACAGAAATACATTGTTGCCTTCATAAAGAGAACAGCACCAGTCTTCACAAAGTATTTTAAAACAAAAGTGAAAATCTAGCACATACGTGTATGCTTCTAAGATGGAAAATCAGTTTATAATCTATCTTGAATTTTTATAAGAGTTTATTTATCCTGTGATAATATTTGAAAGGCTTTCCAGAAACAGGAAGACATAAGTTTCTGGTTCTAATTTAAATAGTCATATGATATGTGACCTTAATGTAGTAAGAGGTATTCCGGCCAGGGTAGTTTCTTCTATGGATCAAGTGTATTTTTGTTAAATTGTAAAAATTTAAAACAAATGTCTCCCAAGCTGGGGGAAAAAAAAAAAAAAAACCTCAAGGGCATCATCAGTCATAGGTTTAAAACACATGCCCAAATAATTAACAACTAAATCATAGTAGGGGGAAAAAAAGAGCTTTTCCTGAATAATTTGTGGTATTATTTAAAGTCTTCTCTTAGAAGGCAATTGTTCTAGAATGACTGATTTTTTTCTTTGCACTTTCACTCAATAAACATTAATAAGTTAATTATGTAAAAGTAGAAATAAAGCAAAACAGAGAAGCACTGAGCACTTTGAATTGTGTTTTTTAAATTATAAGAAGACTTTGTTGGAATTTTTAAAAGCTGTGGAGAATTAAATGACACAATTGTTGATGTTGTTTGGTCACTAAGTCGTTTCCGACTCTGTGACCCCAGGGACTGCAGCCTGCCAGGCTCTTCTGCCTGTGGGGTTTCCCAGGCAAGAATTGCAGAAGGAAATGGCAACCCACTCCAGTGTTTTTGCCTGGAAAAATCCATGGACAGAGGAGCCTGGTGGGCTACAATCCATGGGGTCGCAAAGAGTTGGACACAACTTAGTGACTAAACCACCACCACCACAGACGAGAATACTGGAGTGAGTTGCCATTTTCTTCTCCAAGGGATCTTCCCAGCGCAGGGATTGAACCCTGCTGCTGCTGCTGCTAAGTCGCTTCAGTCGTGCCCAACTCTGTGTGACCCCATAGACGGCAACCCACCAGGCTCCCCCATCCCTGGGATTCTCCAGGCAGGA
Organism: Aepyceros melampus; assembly: GCA_006408695.1. NCBI lineage: Eukaryota > Metazoa > Chordata > Mammalia > Artiodactyla > Bovidae > Aepyceros > Aepyceros melampus. Next base: position 1,301,504 of record SJXQ01002661.1, read on the forward strand.
ACACTGGAGTGGGTTGCCATTTCCTTCTCCAATGTATGAAAGTGAAAAGTGAAAGGGAAGTCGCTCAGTCGTGCCCGACTCTTAGTGACCCCATGGACTGCAGCCTACCAGGCTCCTCCGTCCATGGGATTTGCCAGGCAAGAGTACTGGAGTGGGGTGCCATTGCCATCTCTGGATTGAACCCCAGCCTCCTGCATTGTCAGGCAGATTCTCAACCACTGAGCCACGAGGGAAGCTCAAAATGACACAGTAGAAAACATGAAAAGTTTTTCTCTTTTTTCCTTTTTACTGTCCCTATTACAACTAACATACATTATACATTCTCATTCTTTTGATATATTTCAACAGTTTGTTGTGTATTTTGCCATTCCTTTCTGCATATTCATTCAAATATGTGTACCCACTATATAGCCAAGGAAATGTATTATATTATGACTTAAAAAAAACTTTATAATATATTACATCTTTTCTTCATACCAGCAAAGAAAGGTCAATGCTTTTTGAAAGTAAATTGTTTCTTCATTTGCCTAACAATGGACCTGGAGGCTGTTTCCCAGTTTAGGGCTTCCCAAGTGTTACAGTGATAAAGAATTTGCCTGCCAATAAAATGGTGCCCTAAACATTCTTATCCAATATCCTTAGGTGTCTGTATTTCTCTCTCTCCAACACAGATTTCCTCAAGTGCAATTGCAGGATCAATGATACATGCCCTTTTGAACTTTGCTGAAGATGGCCAGTTCCATTTCCAAAGAGGGCTTACCACCCACTCTCAGAAGCAAGGTAAGACTGTTCCTACCCCTCACACTTCACCTGCACTGACTTTTATCAGTCTTTTTATTTTAGGGTGTTAAAAATTTTTTTAATAAAAAATTTTGAAAATTTAATTTGAAAATTAAAGAAATAAAATTAAAATGTTATATTTCATAATAATCTCTATTACTCTCCCTAGTGGTTAAGTTAAATAACTTTTCCACACAATTTTTTTCCATTTGCATTTCCTTTTTTCTCAGTGATTTATTCTATCTTTTATCCATTTCTTTCTTTGTGACTGCTGGTCTTCTTCGAAGTTAATTCATAGGAACTCTTCCTGTATTAGGGATATTAACGTTTTGTCTGTTCTGTGTGTTTTTAAATTTATTTATTTATTTATTTCTACAATGTTAATACATTTTTATAAAGTGAAGTCAAATTTCTTTTTAAATTTTTTTGTGTATTATCAATTATACTTAGCTTTATTCCCATAATGAGCACTATCCAGAAAATTTATTCCCTATTTTAACAATATGATCATAATCAAGTCTTTTAGTATAATGGCATTTACCTTTCAATGAAGATAACTTCATTTCTTGTTTTGGATATTTACGTTTGTGCATGCAAAGTCGCTTCTGTCATGTCCAGCTCTTTGCAACCCTATGGACTGTAGCCTGCCAGGCTCCTCTGTCCACAGGATTCTCCAGGCAAGCATAGTGGAGTGGGTTGCCATGCCCTTCTCCAGGGCATCTTCTGGACCCAGGGATTGAACCTGCATCTCCTGTGACCCCTGCATTGCGGGCGGATTCTTTACCACCGAGCCACTGGGGAAGCCCTTGGATGTTTAGGGGACATATTATTTTTTTAACACTTAAACCTAAGAAACACAGAGTCTCCTATTTATTGATTTAATCTAGGTTTATTATTGTGTAAACCATTCAATAGTCTGACTTTAAACATCTAAATACACTCAAACTTATATTTTTCTTCTCCATTACTATGGACATTCAAAACAGTTGGTTTTACGCCTTTCCATATTTTTTCAAAAGCTTTCCCAACTGAAGATCATTCAAATACTCCCCTATCATGTAATGATATTTTTCTGCTGGCATATTAGGGAATCAGCAGTAGTAGAGGCTGGATAAATGCTACTGAGGGAAGTAGATGCTGCAAGTTAAGAAAGAGCTTCCATACATGCCCCAGTGCTTTTCAGTTAATCACTCCCTGATCAATGACCGGTAAGGGCAGAAAGAGGCTGGCTAATGTCATCAGTGAAAGCTTTTTTGTATAATCCTAGAATGAGCCTCTGTTTCACAGAGGAGGGCTTTTGAAGAGCAATCACCTGGGACAAAAACGTCTTCCACTCTGGGAAGTTCTTGAACTTCCACTTCCAGAAATTCACACTCCTAATTCTTACACAGGCTTTCTTCTCACCAATCCTTTAATCAGATTCCTTCCTAATTTTTTGCAACCTTGGAAAACCATTAATCACCATTTATTAATCTATACAGAAAGTTACTTCATGCCATGCTGCTTTCCAGCCGGGTGGACAAAAAAGATGTACTGCTTGAGGTTCAGCCCATGTCCTACAGGACAGCCCCAGAGTTGGGGTGTAACATTGCAATAGTCTACTTGTGGTTAGTGCCAGCAAAATGCACAGAGAAACCTATGAACCAGGGCTGAATTCATTCCTCTTCGATTTTCAACTGGTCTTAGAGGCCCTCACATGAAGCAGTAGATAAGTTTGTGGAAGAAACTTCAATAAGATAAATGTGCTCATATTTTGAGAGAATAGTATGAGAAATGCGGCCTTCAGGAGCTATCTAGACTTAATCCTGTATGTGCAAGTTCTGTTTAGTGAGAGTGTTTCTGGACAAGTTTAGGTAGATTCCTCCCTCCCACCCTTCTTTCTTTCCTTCCATCTCCCCTTTTACCTCTCCTCCATCTATGAGAAAATATTGACAAAGCAACTATTATATACCAGGCATCGTTGCAGAACTTGGGGAATAGTGGTGAGAAAGACAGGCCTATCCTTTCCTTTATTAACTCACATATTGGGATCCTAGTAGAACAGAATAGCACTCGATTCCTGATGAGCAGCAGCTCAGTTTACCTGGTCATCTGCTCTTCTGAAGTCAGGTTGTATGTCTCAATCATAGCCTAGGAGAAAGGTGTTCTTTTTCAAAGGATGGGACACTTCTTTTAGATGAGGACATGGTGAGCCTTCATAACTTCTAGGGCTTCCATTTTGATTTTCTAATCCGTTTTGCCATTGCTCCAAAAAAGGATAAGGTAATACAGCAGTCCCTAACTTTTTGGCACCAGGGACCGGTTTTGTGGAAGACACCTCTTCCGTGGACTGAGTGGCGGGTATAGGGATGGTTTCAGGATGATTCAAGCACATGACATTTACTGTGTACTTTATTTCTATTATTATTACATTGTGATATATAGTGAAATAATTATACAACCCATCATATTGCAGAATCAGCAGGAACCCTGAGCTTGTTTTCCTGCAACTAAGGAGGGCGCAACCAAGATCCCTGACACGTGCAGTTCATAGTAAAGTTTGAGCTCCTACAAGAGTCTAATGCTGCTGCTGATTGACAGGAGGCAGAGCTCACGTGGTAATGCCAGCAATGGGGAGCAACTGTAAATACAGATGAAGCTTCACTTGCTTGCCTACCACTCACCTCTTGCTGCGCGACCCAGTTCCTAACAGTTGGCCCAAGGGCTGGGGACTTCTGAGATAATACACACATTCCTGAGGCCCCTCTTAATTTCCTGGATCCATACAGTAGAGAGAAAAAGCTATTTGCACCCCAACCAGACCAGCGGGAGAAATCTTGGTTGCTCTGAACCATGGTCAAATTGTTTCAATATTTGAACCAACTAGCAAAGAGGTTGGAAAGGATAATTTAAATGAAGTATACATTTTCTCCAAAATCTGAGGAACCCGCTAAATGTTTTCCTTACTGGTGGAGGTAGAAGGTACAGCAAAATATTTCTTTACTGTGAAAAGAAGATCCTCACTTGTCCCAAATTACTGGATCCCCCAAAACTTCACTGAAGCAGTAGGCCCTTCATTTCTCTCTCTCTGTGTTTTTCATCAAGAATAGCTACATCACACACTCCATGTACTGTCAGCATTATTATTAATCTAATGAACAGGCATTATGTCCCTTGGGGAAATATAAACTTCACTGTCCCTGTGCACTAAGTTATAGAAAGCATTAGAGAGTAATCTAATCTAGGAGAAATGTGTACTTTGATAAACACAAAAATTTGTTTTTAGGTAAAACAAATTGTTTCCATTGCTTCATGTGATAGAGTTAAAGGCATAGCTATTACCAGATCACTAGCTATCTATTAACTGTTGGAGGCCATATTTATGTATCCAAATGAAAAAAGGCCACCTCTAGGAGAGCAGTTAAAATCGATGACATATGTAGCAACCACTTATTATTCTTTATCCTCCAGGGCCCATCTGTCATCTGCACAGGGGAGCTAAATAGGAATCGGGGTCGGGGGGGAAATCAGCACCTCCGCATCTTCTGTAGGTCTTTGTTTGACAGAGATACCAATCTCCACAGTTTCACAGCAATTCAGGGCTACTTTGACTGATGTTTTGACTTAGAGGGAGAATTTTAGAGGTTTCCATTTGGCTTATTTTCCTTCTGGCCCTTTACCCTGTGTGTCGGGAAACCCATGCGAGAGGTCTGTGGGTTCTTAGTATTTCTATTTTTAGTACATATTCAACAAGTGGGGAAATAGCACAACATTGTGCCAGAGATCGCCAGGTTTCTCCCCCAAATTTACCTTCTCTTTTCCCTCCATGAAATGTTAGGTGCCGTTTGCTACCCTCCCTTGTATACAGAAATGATCCTATAGTCAGGGTTTGCTAAAAGACTGCAAGGTGAGATGTAGACCCTTCTAAGGCTTTTGGAAACCTCTGTCTCTTCACGCGCCTTCCTCTTCCATAGACTGGGAGTGGCTGAAGGAGGAGGGGGGCCTGGGGCCTCAGGCATAAGGAGCCCTGCCTGAACTGTCACCTGCGTGAGGAACATTTCTGTTGTGGTTCAGCCATTATATATTTGGGAATATATATTTGTTACCATAGTCTTGGGAATACAGTGTGTATTCAGGACTTCACTGGTCTATCATAAGCTGACTCAAACCAAATTCATTTACAATTTTTTTCGAAGCTCCCACTCTTAACATGTAAATTACAATGGGTGGTGGATCCTCAGGTATTAGTGGTTTCTCAGAGCTTATATCCAGCCATAAGACTCAAAAGATCTGGACATATTCTATTTTCTAAAGCAAAATCATCTTAGTAAAGATTTGTAGGTTCTTTTCTGGCAGGCAAGAAAGAAGATTTGACTTGCAGACACTGTTATCATCTGGTCTTCTCAGAGGTGTCCAGGCTTTCCTTCATTCAGGTGACTAAAGGTGATGTATGGAGTCAGGTCCAGGAATTTGTTAAGGAGACCACAGTCCTTTTTTTTGTAATGAATCGTCAGACATGCAGGTTTTTTTTGTTCACTTGTTCTATTTTGTTTTCATATTTGTAAAACAGATCAAATGGGGTTTAGTAGGCTCTTATCCATTTCACTTCTAATAATCCTATGATATGTTAGAAAACACCACTCTCTATGGGTTGGGCCATTTAGATTACATTGCCAGTAACCAGAGCCTTACCCCTGAGGTTAAGTGCCACCCTGTCACTCAGGGTCCTGCTTCCCCAGTAGAGTAGACTTTGTGTCATATACAGTGGTTTTTGTCTTCAGACAAATGATCATTACAGAGATCATCATTGCTACTTAGTAGGATACTGCTCAAAGGGATACCAAAGAAAAGTCCAAGAAGGGTACTCTTGGCTGTAGATTAGTATTTCTTAATCTGGGGACCGGAGTCCCAACAGGTATGTGTAAGTAATGAGTAAACTTTCAGTGGCAAAGAAACAGCATATATAAGTGGTACATGCTGCTGCTAAGTCACTTCAGTCGTGTCCAACTCTGTGCGACCCCATAGACGGCAGCCCACTAGGCTCCTCTGTCCCTGGGATTCTCCAGGCAAGAACACTGGAGTGGGTTGCCATTTCCTTCTCCAATGCATGAAAGTGAAAAGTGAAAGTGAAGTCGCTCAGTCATGCCCGACTCTTAGTGATCCTATGGACTGCAGCCTACCAAGTTCCTCCATCCATGGGATTTTCCAGGCAAGAGTACTGGAGTAGGGTACCATTGCCTTCTCCGAAGTGGTACATAAAAAGGCCTAAATTATGGTCTCTTCTTGTCCATGAAGCTGAACTATGTTTTGACGTACTTTATTCATTTGAGAATTGAGGATCCTCATTTATAGACTTTAACCCTTGCCTCTTTTACTAGTGAAAGACCTTAAAACACCTAAAAACAACCATGCACCTTTGTGCATACAGGGTGTTAGGTTGCTTCAGTCGTGTCTGCTTCTTTGTAACCCCATGGACTGTAGCCCACGAGGCTCCTCTGTCCATGAGATTCTCCAGGCAAGAATACTGAAGTGGGTTGCCATGACTTCCTCCAGGGGATCTTCCTGACCCAGGGATTGAACCCTTGTCTCTTAAGTCTCTTGTGTTGGCAAGTGGGTTCTTTACCACTAGCACCACCTGGGAAGCCCAAAAATCCTCTTCAGTAGAACCAGTTCCTGTATTGAGTATTAATTAAATGTAATCCAAGCAAAACTGAGACATCTCAAGGCCTGCGAGCCTTGAGAAATAAGATACAATTTCCATATCCCCAATCCTTTTTTTATTGGTAAGAGAATATCAATACAATGTCTATATACTTTGGAATGCTGAAAAGTTTGTAACATGTTTGTAACATATAACAAAGCTTTGTAATAATCTTTTTTTATATAAATATTTTCAAAGTCCATTTACCACAGCCTAGAAGTTGTCACTATGACATTTTGTCTCATTTCCTCTAAAAATTCAGTGAAACTCAGTTTTCACAGGACCTTTTCTTTCCTGTTATTTCTTCATTTTCAGATATGCTTTTCTTCTAATAATTCTTTGCCGCACTTGGATTTGAAAGACCAGGCTTCATCTTATTAACCAACTGCTTGGTCCATGTGCTGAGTAGCGGGATTTTAGCACATCTTAGAAGGCAAGAGGGGGGAGGAAGACTTTGTATATTTCTATATTTTAATTCTGTCATATAGTATTATCTCACACTTTTCAATTTATAATAGTTTTCATTTTATAATGGTCTGGAAGGCTCAAAACTAACAGTGATTATCCCATGGGAGAAGAACTGTGGGGCAGTGAGAATTCCAGGGACAGAGGGGCCTGGCAGGCTACCATCCATGGGCTCTCAAAGAGTTGAACACAGCTGAGTGACTTTCACTTTCAACACTTTCTGGAGGGATTTGGGCAAAGTCAGATATTGAACAGATAATTACAAATAACAACTAGATCACAAAAGGCTACGAGTAGAAAATCAGGTACTATTTTGGCACAGAGAAATGAGGCCTGATGGTCAACTTATGCTGAAGAAAGGGAAGAAGCATGTGTTATGAATAAGTAGGAGTTATCTAAGTTAAGAGTTGACTCATTGGAAAAGACTCTGATGCTGGGAGAGATTGGGCGCAGGAGGAAAAGGGGATAACAGAGGATGAGATGGCTGGATGGCATCACTGACTCAATGGACGTGAGTTGAATGAACTCCGGGAGTTGGTGATGGACAGGGAGGCCTGGCGTGCTGCGATTCATGGGGTCGCAAAGAGTCGCACACAACTGAGCGACTGAACTGAACTGAACTGAACTGATCTAAGTTAATATGCAGAATGAGAGGGGGCATGTTTCCACCAGAGGGAACAGCATGTGTAGTTCTAAGGCTAAATTTTATGTTTTAAGAACTGAGAAAGGTCCAAAAGGGAAAAGAAGAAGGTGATGGGACTGAAAATATGAAGTGACTGAATCACACAGGGCCTTCAGGTTGTGTCAAGGGGATCAAAGCTTGGTCCTTGAACACTAGGAAGCCACTGAAGGGTTTCAATCAGAGGATATTATTTTCATTTAAAATGACCACACTGTCTACAGAGTGAAAACCAGATTGAAGTGGAGACAAAGCAAACACAAGACAGGTGAGCTGGTGTCACAGTGTTTCCAGTGAAAGACAAACGCATCAGGTTATGGCCAGAAGACTTGGGGATAATAAATGAATTTTGAAGCTATTTAAAAGGAAAGAAATGTTATGACAATGTCTGATTGCATGTTGGTGACAAAAAAGACTAATGAGTCAAGGATATATGCTTGGGCTCATGGTTTGAGTACCTGGATGATGGACAGTGTTAGCTCTTACTTACCTGGAAAATCCTTTAGGAGCATCCCTATTCCCTATGCATATACTCACTGACACCTAAGATGGAAGCACTGGTAATGTAACCTATTCATCTTGTCTTTCTTTAGATAAACCTTTTGAGATTTAATTTACACACAGTAAATTTCACCAATGTTAAGTGTGCAATTTGAATGAGTTTTGAGAAATATAGTCATGTCACTGGTACCATAATCATGATAAGGAACATTTCCATCACTCAGGAAAGGTCTCTCACACCCCTTTGCCCTCTGTGTCTTCAGGCCAGTCCTGGCTCCTGGTATTGATCTGCTTTCTATCCCTTTACCTTCCTTTTTTTTTAAATTTTTATTTTTATTTTACTTTACAATACTGTATTGTTTTGCCATACATTGACATGAATCCGCCACGAGTGTACATGAGTTCCCAATCCTCAACCCCCCTCCCACCTCCCACCCCGTATCATCTCTCTGGATCATCCCCGTGCACCAGCCCCAAGCATCCTGTATCCTGTATCGAACATAGACTGGCGATTCGTTTCTTACATGATAGTATACATGTTTCAGTGCCATTCTCTCAAATCATCCCACCCTCTCCCTCTCCCTCTCCCTCTCCCTCAGAGTCCAAAAGTTCATTCTATACATCTGTGTCTCTTTTGCTGTCTCACATACAGGGTTATCATTACCATCTTTCTAAATTCCGTATATATGTGTAGGTATACTGTATTGGTGTTTTTCTTTCTGGCTTACTTCACTCTGTATGAACTTCCCTGGTGGCTCAGATGGTAAAGCATCTGTCTACAATGCGGGAGACCTGGGTTCGAGTCCTGGATTGGGAAGATCCCCTGGAGAAGGAAATGGCAATCCACTCCAGTACTGTTGCCTGGAAAATCCCATGGACAGAGGAGCCTGGTATGCTACAGTCTATGGGGTCGCAAAGAGTTGGACATGACTGAGCGACTCACTTCACTTCACTTCACTCTGTATAATCTGCTCCAGTTTCATCCATCTCATTAGAACTGATTCAAATGTATTCTTTTTAATGGCTGGGTAATACTCCATTGTGTATATGTACCACAGCTTTCTGATCCATTCATCTACTAATGGACATCTAGGTTGTTTCTATGTCCTGGTTATTATAAACAGTGCTGCAACGAACATTGGGGTACATGTGTCTCTTTCAATTCTGGTTTCCTTGGTGTGTATGCCCAGCACTGGGATTGCTGGGTCATATGGCAGTTCTATTTGCAATTTTTAAAGGAATCTCCACACTGTGCTCCACAGTGGCTGTACTGGTTTGCCTTCCCACCAACAGTGTAAGAGTGTTCCCTTTTCTCCACACCCTCTCCAGCACTTATTGCTTGTTGACTTTTGGATTGCAGCCATTCTGACTGGTGTGAAATGGTACCTCATTGTGGTTTTGATTTGCATTTCTCTGATAATGAGTGATGTTGAGCATCTTTTCATGTGTTTCTTATCCATCTGTATGTCTTCTTGGGAGAAATGTCTATTTAGTTCTTTGGCCCATTTTTTGATTGGGTCGTTTATTTTTCTGGAGTTGAGCTGCCTAAGTTGCTTGTGTATTTTTGAGATTAGTTGTTTGTCAGTTGCTTCATTTGCTATTATTTTCTCCCATTCAGAAGGCTGTCTTTTCACCTTGCTTATAGTTCCCTTTGTTGTGCAGAAGCTTTTAATTTTAATTAGATCCCATTTGTTTATTTCTGCTTTTATTTCCAGTATTCTGGGAGGTGGATCATAGAGGATCCTGCTGTGATTTATGTCAGAGAGTGTTTTGCCTATGTTCTCCTCTAGGAGTTTTATAGTTTCTTGTCTTACATTTAGATCTTTAATCCATTTTGAGTTTATTTTTGTGTATGGTGTTAGAAAGTGATCTAGTTTCATTCTTTTACAAGTGGTTGACCAGTTTTCCCAGCACCACTTGTTAAAAAGATTGTCTTTAATCCACTGTATATTCTTGCCTCCTTTGTCGAAGATAAGCTGTCCATAGGTGTGTGGATTTATCTCTGGGCTTTCTATTTTGTTCCATTGATCTATATTTCTGTCTTTGTGCCAGTACCATACTGTCTTGATGACTGTGGCTTTGTAGTAAAGCCTGAAGTCAGGCAGGTTGATTCCTCCAGTTCCATTCTTCTTTCTCAAGATGGCTTTGGCTATTCGAGGTTTTTTGTGTTTCCATACAAATTGTGAAATTATTTGTTCTAGCTCTGTGAAAAACACCGCTGGTATCTTGATAGGAATTGCATTGAATCTGTAGATTGCTTTGGGTAGTATACTCATTTTCACTATATTGATTCTTCCAATGCATGAACATGGTATTTCTCCATCTATTACTGTCCTCTTTCATTTCTTTCATCAGTGTTTTATAGATTTCTATATATAGGTCTTTAGTTTCCTTAGGTAGATATATTCCTAAGTATTTTATTCTTTTCTTTGCAATGGTGAATGGAATTGTTTCCTTAATATCTTTTTCTACTCTCTCATTATTAGTATATAGGAATGCAAGGGATTTCTGTGTGTTGATTTTGTATCCTGCAACTTTACTGTATTCATTGATTAGCTCTAGTAATTTTCTGGTGGAGTCTTTAGGATTTTCTATGTAGAGGATCATGTCATCTGCAAACAGTGAGAGTTTTACTTATTCTTTTCCAATTTGGATTCGTTTTATTTCTTTTTCTGCTCTAATTGCAGTGGCCAAAACTTCCAGAACTATTCAATTAATACCATTGAATTTTGACTAATTAACACTTGTTCCTGACTTTAGGGGAAATGCTTTCAATTTTTCACCATTGAGGAGAATGTTTGCTGTGGGTTTGTCATATATAGCTTTTATTATGTTGAGGTATGTATTGCTGTGGCCAAAACTTCCAGAACTATGTTGAATAGCAGCAGTGAAAGTGGGCACCCTTGTCTTGTTCCTGACTTTAGAGGAAATGCTCCCCTTACCTTCTTAAACTTTCATATAAATGAAAGCTTATTTCATTTAGAACAATGCTTTTGAGATTCATACACATTGTTGCATGTATCAGCAACATATTTTTGTTGCTGCAAATGTTTGCTTCATTTTATTCCCTGAGTGAAATTCCACCACAAAGATACAGTAAAATTTGTTTATCCACTGAGCAGTTGATGGTCATATGGGTGTGTTTTTCCCCCAGTTTGGGGCTATTATGGATAAAAAGTTGGTATGAAAATTCCAATCATATTTTGTATACACATGTATCCATTTCTCTAGTAAATACTTAGAAATTGGGTCACTGATGTATGCTCAGCAGTTCAGTTGTGTCTGACTCTTTGCAACCCCACTGACTGTAGCCCACCAGGCTCCTGTGTCCATGGCATTCGACAGGCAAGAATCCTGGAGTAGGTAGCTATTTCCTCCTCCAGGGGATCTTCCTGATCCAGGGATCAAACCCACATCTCTTGTGTTTTGGGCTCGGGCGTGCACATTGCTTACCACTGTTCCACCTCTGTTATTGGGTTGCATGATTAATGTATGTTTAAGAAGCATCAGAGCTGTCAAATTTTTTTTTCCAAAGTGGCTGTATCATTTTGCATTCACATCAGTAATGCATGAGAGTTCCAGTTGTTCCACACTCTAGCAAATACTTTGCCTTATAGATTTTTTTTTTTCATTCTAATGGGTATGTAGCATCAACTATCTGTGGTTTTAATGTTTGTTTCTCTCGTTGTTAATGATGCTGGATATTCATGTATAAAAATAGGAAACTTTACTACAGCTCATCTACTGAAATTAGATCAAAGTGGATCACAGACCTTAGTGTCAGAAAAAACCTTTTAAACTTCTAGAAGAATATGTAGGAGAAAGGCATTTGACCTTGGGTTATGCAAAAATGTCTTGGGAAAGCAAAGGGCAAACTATAAAGGACAAACTAATAAATTAGACTTTATTAAAAGTTTATTAAATTAGACTTTATCAAATTTAGAGGCATTAGCTTCTCAAAAGACATTGTATAGTATATGGAAAGGAAAGCCACCAATAAGGAGAAAATATTTACAAAATATGTATCTGCTAAGGGAGTCTCTCTCCTTCTCCTTCTTTTCCTCTTTCCCTCTTTTTGTTTGCATGGGTTGTGATATAAATTCTGTCATTCTTACCTTTGTTTCTCTACGTAATGTCTGTTTTCCTCTGATCACTTTTGAGATTTTCTATTACCACTTTTTATTTTTAGCAATTTGATTAAGACACACGTTGGCATAGTTGTCATTAGGTATGCTCTGCTTGCATGTATATGTCTATGGTGGTGGTGTTTTAGTCACTAAGTTGTGTCCGATTCTTATGACCCCATATGTTTATAGTTTTCATTAAATTTGGACAATTTTCAGCCTTCTTTCAACAGATAATTTCTCTTCCCACATCAATTTCTTCTCTCTTTCCAATTACTCATATGTTGGATCATTTGTTATTCCCATAGCTTAGCAATGTTCAAGTCACTTCTATTTTTCTTTCTGTGCTCCACATGGGATAGTTTCTATTACTATGTCTTCAAATTCACTAATATTTTTTTTTCTGAAGTGGCAAATCTCCTTTTAACATCCATTGTGTTTTTTTATTTGAAATATTATATTTTTAACCTCTAGAATTTCCAATTCTTTTTAATTTTCCTCATCAGGTTTAGTTTTCCTCTATCTTCTTGTAAAGTTACTGAGTATCTATAATAGCTGTGTTAATGATTGTGTTGGCTCATTCTATTACCTCTGTCATGTCTGGATCTGTTTTTACTAATTGATTTTCTTCCTTGTTATGGGAAACATTTTTCTGCTTTATGCATGCCTGGAATTTTTTTTATTGGCTGCAAAAGAATGAGAATTTTACATCCTTACCGCTTATTATTATTATTCCCTTAAATACAATGGACTTTATTCTAGCAGCAATTAAATGACTTGGAATCAGATGGATCATTTTGAGGCTGCTTTTAAGGATTGTAGGAATGGGCTCGGATGAATTTTAGTTATTAGTCTAATTTAGCCCCACTACTAAGCGGATCATTTTATCAGAGTACTATCAAATGCCCCTGGCATTTTGAAGTTCTTCCACTCCAGCTGGTGGGAATACACAGAACTTGCAGTATTGTTTACCCTAGTGCTTTTTGCTTCCCCCTGGCCTAGACTGTGTGCAGTATTTTAATACACACACACAAATCAGAACACAAACAGTTATTTCAAAGTTCACTCAGCAAACACTCAGTGTCCTCTTCCTCTCGGTAATTGTGAGGATATGTCCACAAATTCTTTGATATTCCTCCCATCAAATGGTGGGCTTTAGTTCTCTTCCTTTATGGTGTGAGTGACCCATGTCAGACAAATAGATTATAGCAGAAGTGATGAGGTTTCACTTCTGTGGTTAGACTGTTACAATACGGTGGCTTCCCTTTTGCCTGTACTCTCTTGTTTCTTCTTGGATAACTGCTCTGAGGGAAGCCAGAACCTTTAGGCCTAGTCAAATCATCAGTGACTGTAGCCTATAACTCAGGCCAGTACTTTAGTTGCAATTTTATGAGAAATCTGGAGTCATGTCAGAGTTGGACACGACTGAGCGACTGAACTGAACTGAACTGAATGTCTTATACCATTGTATATTACCAAAACCAAGAAATTGACACTGGTACAATATTATTAAGTAAACTACAGACCTTATTTGGATCTGTGTGTGTGTGTGTGTGTGTGTGTGTGTGTGTGTAGTTCTATGAAATGCTATAATGCATATATTTATGTAACTACAGTCATCATTAAGACACAGAACTGTTTCATTATCATAGTAAAACTCCTGTTACCATTTATTGAGATACACAAACACCTCCAAAACATAACCCCTGGCAGCCACTGATATGTTCTCCATTTCTATGATTTTGTCATTTTCAGAATAATATGTAAATAGAATCATATAGTATGCAAATTTTGACTGATTTTTTCATTCACCATAATATCTTTGAGATCCATCCTGTAGTCCATTCAGTGTATGAGGTTTCCAGTTGATGCCACACCCTTGTCCTCATTTGAAGTTTTCAATATTTTGTATGTTAGTCATTCTAATAGGCATGTAATAATATTTACTTATGCTTTTAATATCTATTTCTCTACCAGTTGGACTTCCCTTGTGGCTCAGCTGGTAAAGAATCTGCCCACAATGCAGGAGACCTGGGTTCAGCCCCTGGGTTGAGAAGATCTCCTGGAGAAGGGAAAGGCTACCCACTCCAGTATTCTGGCCTGGAGAATTTCACAGACTGTACAGTCCATGCGGTTGTAAAGAGCTGGACACGACTGAGTAACTTTCACTTTCTCTACCAATTAATGATGTTTAATATCTTTTCATATGCTTATTGATTCTGCATATTCTTGTTTTTCAAGTCCTTTGTCCATTTTCTAGGTGGATTGTTTTCTTAGTAGTTATTTCAAAGAGGTTTTTTTTTTTAATATTCTGAATATAAATCCTTTGTCAGGTATGTTGTTGTCAAATATCTTCTCCCGGTTTATGGCCTATCTCTTATTAGGGTCTTTTTCAGAGAAAAAAACTTTAATTTTGATGAATTCCAATCAATATTTTAAAATTAATTTATTTTTATTTTTAAAATTATTATTACTGTTATTCTATGGATTTTGTGCTTAGTGTTAAATCTAAAGAACTCCCTGTTTAACTCTAAGTCATGAAGACTAAAGACTGTGTCCTATGCTTCCTTCTAGAAGTTTTGTGTTTATTAGCTTTTACATTGAGATCTATGATCCATTTTGAGTTAATTTTTGTGTAAGGGATGAAATTCAGTTAAGAATTTTTAAATTATTTTTTTGTTTTTAGTGTTCCCAATCCATTTGAAAAGACTACCTTTCTCTACTGAATTACTTTTGTAACTTTTCCAGAAATTAGCTCTGTGCAAATGTGAAAATATTTCTAGATTCTTTATTTTGATGCAATAATCTAGGAATACCGTAATCTATTGGTTACTGTTGCTGTTTACTCGCTAAGTTGTGTCTGACTCTTTTGTGACTGCATGGACTATAGCCCACCAGGCTCCTCTGTCCATGGGATTTCCCAGGCAACAGAGTGTGTTGCCATTTCCTTCTCCAGGGGAACTTCCTGACCAGGCATCAAACCAGCATCTCCTTCACTGGCCGGCAGATTCTTTACTGCCGAGCCACCAGGGAAGCCCCAGAGGTTACTGTACCTATAGAGAATACCTTAATATCAGACAGTAATAGGTCCTCAGACTTTATTCTCTTTTGCCAATTTTCCCACTATTTTAGTTTTGTTCTCTTTCCATATATATTTAAATTTCAGTTTCATATTTATAAAATAATCCTGATGGGATGTTGATAGAAATTTCTATCAAAAAGATAATTTGGACTGAATTATCACCTTTGGTACGTTTATTCTTCCAACCTGTGAACCCAATGTCTCATTTATATAGGTCTTTATTAATTTTTTTAATATTTTATGGTCTTCAGCATATAGATCCTATACATGTTTGATTAGACTTATACCTAAATATTTCATAATTTTGGAGCTAATGTAAATGTTATTAAATTTTAACTTTAGTTTCCAATTTGTCACTAGTATACAGAAATTTGGTTGATTTCTGGTGTCACGCTTGTATCCTGTGATCTTGCTTATTATTCTAGGAATTTTTCAATGTTTATGGTGAGGATTTTCTATATAGACAAACATTTCATTGGTAAACAGGGACAGTTTATCTTTTTCCATTTTGTATTGTTTTTCTTTTTCTTGCTTTATCGTACTAGTTAGAATTCCCCATACTGTGCTGAATAGGAGTAGTGAGAGTGGACATCCATGCCTTGGTCTCAGTTTTAGAGTGATAGAATTCCATTCTTCACTCTTAGTTGCAATTTTAAAAAACAAATATTCTGTACCCAGTTGAAGAATTTCCCTTCCCTTGCTATTCCAGTTTGCTAAGGGTTTTAATCATGAATGGATACTGAATTTTGAAAATGCCTTTTCTGCATCATTTGCTATAGTCATGTGGTTTTTTTCTGTAGCCTGTTGTTATGGTGGATTACATTGATTGATTTTGGAATATTGAACTAGCCTTGCATTTCTTAAATAAACCTCACTGGTCATATTACATTATTTTTCTTATATATTGCTGGATTCAATTTGCTAATATTTTGTTGATTTTGCATCTATATTCATGAGATATATTGGTCTGTATTTTCCCTTTTTGTGCTGGCTTTGTCTGTTTATGATATAAGGGTAATGTCAGCCTCATAAAATTAGTTGCAAAGTATGGTCTTCTATTTTCTGGAAAAGATTATGTAGAATTGGTGTTACTTTAAAAACAAATGTTCAGTAGAATTAACCACTGAAACCATCTGGAACTAGATATTTCTTTTTTGAAAGTTTTTTAACTACAAATTTAATTTGTTTAATACCTTTAAAAAGCTTTTGCTTGAAGCCATATGACATTTGGTAAAGCTATAGGTAAGAGTTTGTAGGAAAGTGAGGTAAATATTATAGAAAACTAAAAGAAAAGGAATCCTTTTTATTTAGGAACAGCATTGTCTGCAGCAGGAAAATGTACTGGTTCATCAATCTAAGAAGACTTCCAAAAAAATGCTGAAGGTACTACTTGTTTTATTTCTTCTTATAGAAAATGTGAAAGAAGAGAGATAAACTGAATAAAAACTGTTAATAAAAACCAGCTATATCTTGATGGCTCTGAAAAATTTCAGATTTTTTCTGGAAAATAATGCTGAATAATTAAAATCAAGTAATTATTTTAATAATTAAAATAATTAAGATCAAATTGCATCAGATCAAAGAAGAGGTACAGGCCACTTTTCAGGAAACCATGATCTAATGATGAAGCCAAAGGTTTGGTTGTAAGTGAGTGAGTGAGTGAGTGAAGTCGCTCAGTCGTGTCGGACTCTTTGCGACCCCATGGACTGTAGCCTACCAGGCTCCTCCCTCCATAGGATTTTCCAGGCAAGATTACTGGAGTAAAGTCCCTGTTAAGATTACATGTGGCCACTCAAAGTTTCTTAGAGTACAGGCCCTTGAAAGTGTTTCAATGTGTATCTCCCAGACCCTTTCAGTCGAACAGGGCTCCTAAGAAGTCTAAGAGTGCTGTCTCTAACAGTTTCATCAGAAACTCAAGGTAGGGAAGGGTTTAAGCTTATGGAGGTTTGAGAGTATGCCTGTGTCTAATGAAGTGACCCCCATTAAAAATTCGCAGAAGACACAAAGTTTGAAAAATAGAATTACATTTGCAGAAATATTTCTGGCCAAAAGGGGGCAGAGATTATATAAAATGATATGAAGTTGTTGGAACCATGAATTCTACTGTCAGGCCATCAAGTGAGAAAAGTTCTCAGCTGCAAATTCTTACTACGTTTCATGAAAACAGAAGGATGACTCAACCAGGGTAGATACAAGTTCTCAGAGGGCAGGAGCCCAGAGCTGTGGAGAGTTATTCTCAGGCCTTCAGAAATAGTCAGGGAACTTTACATTTTGACAATAGGATTTCAGAATTGCTGTGAACAAGTGCCTTCTTTTCTTCCTTTCGAGCATAAGTGTCTATAGCAATTTTCCTCTGCTTGTTCTACCACAATATAGTGGGGGTATTGAGAGGCAGATAAATTTCTCCTTTAGATCTACAAATGTATACATAGAGAGGACTAAATTCAAGGAGCTCTCCTTAGTGAACTTTGAGCTAATGTTCAATAAGATGAACCTTTTGATAGGAGACTTAGAGGATGAATGTACTTTGCACATGAAGGGAGTATAGATAATTTTTTGCCAGAGGTCATAAGTGCCCTCTTATGGTTTTAAAAATATGTCCATAAATTCTTCACTACTTCTCCCTTTGAGTGTGAGCTGGATGTACTGATTCGCTTCTAATGAAGAGAATATGGTGGAAATAATGGTATGTCATCTTCAATGTTAGGTTATAAAAAGACCACAGCTTCCAGTTTGGGTGCAGTATCTCTCCTGCGTCACTTGTTCGGAGGCAACACATGTAACGAGAGGCCCATGGAGAAGTCAATATGACAAAGATTCCCGTCAACTGTTATGTGACTTTGAAAATAGGACCTCTCTTAAGTCTTCAGAAACCATAGTCTTGGTCAGCAGTTTGACCGAAATGTTGTGTGAAACCCTGAGCAGAAATATTCAGTTTAGCTACTTCTAGGTTCCTGATCCTCAGAAAGCATGTGAGATGTAGTTTGTTGTTTCAAACTGCTGTTTGTTATGCAGCAAAAGCTAATCACTACATGCTCTATGTGGACTTCCCAGGTGGCACTAGTGGCAAAGAACCCACCTGGCAATGCACGAGCCATCAGACGTGAGTTCCATCCCTGGGTGGAGACGATCCCATGGCAACCCACTCCAGTATTCTTGCCTGGAGAATACCATGGACAGAGGAGCCTGGCGGGCTACAGTCCATAGGGGCGCAGAGTCTGACACAACTCAAGTGGCTTAGCATGCACTCTCTATGCCACTCTCTCCTCTCTGGCATATGGTGTCCTGTAAATTCTAGCCATCTTGCTCTGTCTTCCAACTCAGCTAGCCTTCAGGACTCGGTTTAGATTTCTCTTCCCTGTGCTGAAGCTTCTAAGTTGCTACCAGGTAGTATGCTGAGGAAAACAGGTTTTTTGTTTTTTTTTTTAAATATTTTGTCTGTTTTCTAATTTCTTAAGATGAGAGTTAAATCTGGTTCCTGTTACTCTATCATGGCCAGAACTAGCTTAAGTCTTGATTTCGATTTAGATGTGAGTGCTATCGGGAGTTGATATCCTCATGCAGCTCAGTGAAAGGGTTCTTTGTATTTTCTTAAGATTTTAAAGTGTTTTGGAGTCAGGAAAGGATTTGAGACTACCTTTAGGTCGTGAGAGGCTTACGGCCAATGAGTGAAGAGAATGATGAAGAGCTGAAGGCCTCAAAGTCAACTTTCTACATAGAGAAGCATGGGTTATAAAATGCAACACGTGAGCACCCGGGGTATAAGAACAGTTGGTTCCACTTACTCTGATGCTTTGTCACTTACCTCCACCCCAAAAAGCAGGGCTTGGTTGACGCCTGCTACCATCTGGTGACATATGTAGTGACCTGTCTTTACTAACATATTTTTCCCAGCTGCTCTTTTCTTTCTCTAGGGTTGTAATGCACACACATGTCACAGTCCTGCCTTTTCTCCTCTATTTCATCACGTACAATCCAATTAATTCCAACTCAGGCTAGTTCTTTCTTTTTTCACGTACATACATACTCAAACCCAATTTAACTGATGCTCTTACTTGTACCTCTTAAGTCACTTCTTCTTAATCAAAAAATCTTCACACAAGTCATTTCTCTCTTAGACTTATTCTGTCTGTAAGATAGATAAATCATGCTGAGAGTAACTGATCACCAACAGATAGAGCCTTATAATTCTGGATCAAGGAATTGGAATCAAATACCACATAGAAATCAATCTCTATCATCTTCTAAAGCATCTTAGAGAATTTCCTGAGAATTTCCACACGCATTTGGTAGATAAATCTCTGTATTAGACAGGGTGATGTAAAGAAAGATATACAAAAGAAATAATTCCTACCTTTCCAGAAAATTGATAGTCTAGTAGAAGAAATATTTACACGAGTCATTACAACTCAAATGATTTATAAAAGGCTTTGAAAATAGACAAATAAATTATAACAGTATTTCAAATAGGAGAAAGAGTAGAACCAGCTGGGAGTTAGGCAAACTTTTCTGTAACAGTATTAACCTTTACTGTAAGGGATTGGAATGGTTAATGGCTGTTATATAGCTGGAGAAAAGAAAAGGGAAAGATGAGAACTTACATAGGCAATCTGTGCTTTCAAATATATTTAATCATACAGCTCATCTAGTTTTAAGGAATCACAAATGTACTCCAACAAATACACACAATTCAATAGGCATTTCTTCTACAGGTTTACATATTTGTTGACGTTTTGGTTAAAATTACATGAGAAACACTTTAAGATTCAAATCCTTGTGGAGGTGTTTCGTTGACACTAACCTTCGGTGTTAAAAATTTGCTTTATTTCTTAAAAATAATTGCCTCTGATTTCTTGCCTAGTTTTAACTCCATATAATTGAGTCCCATAAAAACGAGGGTGTAGGCGCCTAAGCAAACCAGATACTTCTTGAGTGTCTGGAAACCCACACCCACCCTAGTTACTCCAGCTCTAGAGATTTTACAAGACAAGGTTTGGAGACAGACATACCTAGAGTGTCTTTGTGTTTGTTTTGAAATTCTGGACAACTCAAAGAAAGTATTCTAGGACCCTGCTTATTCAAACAATGGGTTTCCTTTGAAATAAGATCATGTGCCTCCCTTAAAGACAGAGTAGTCACCTTTGACACTAAGAACAGAAGGTAAACAACAAAGGATGTGGGGAACCAACCTCAGTGCTGGAATTTTAAAAAACTGATTGGCATTAACTCTTATTTATAGGCACCTGGCCTAGTTCAGAGGCTGCAAATAATAGCAGGTTAGATCAATCACCCTGGAGCATTATGTGAAAGTTTTGATGTGACCAAGAGAAAGGTGCAGGGGTGGGGGGGGGGGGGGGCGGGGGGG
>SJXQ01002661.1:1324879-1348057 GCA_006408695.1 Aepyceros melampus
AGTCTCATGAGCTACCGCGGGGATCCAGCGGGGCTGCCGCCCTGTCCCCGGGCGCCCCGGCCTCGTGGCAGCCGCCGCCCCCGTCTCCGCCCCCAGCCCAGCCAGCCGAGCCGGACGGCGACGAGGTTCTGCTGCGGATCCCGGCCTTCTCCCGGGACCTCTACCTGCTGCTCCGGAGAGACGGCCGCTTCCTGGCGCCGCGCTTCGCTGTGGAACAGAGGCCGAGTCCGGACCCGGGCCCGACGCGGGCGGCAGCCGCCCCGCGCTCTCCCTCGCCGCCTGACGCCGCTTGCTTCTACACGGGGGCTGTGCTGCGGCAACCCGGCTCGCTGGCCTCTTTCAGCACCTGCGGAGGTGGCCTGGTAAGCGCCTTTCCTTCCCCAGCTCTCCTCTTCCCGCTGCCACTCCTCCCTCTCCCCTTGTTGACCAGGCAAATTTGCTTGCACCTCATCCCATTCAGAGCGCGCCCTGAACTTCGCCCAGCCTACACCACTACCGTTTAGCGAGCGCCCACGGAACACCTCCAGGGCAGTCAGTGAATCCGAAATCTAATTGAATGGATTAATAGCCTTCTGCTAGATGCTTATACATTTTTTTGGAATTACTAGGTAACACTGTCTCCTTGCAACCCTTCCCACTGGTTTTGTTTCTGCTTTTCAAAATAAACCCACCACGTGGTGTCTTTTAGGAGATTGGAAGATTACAAGTCCATTCACTGCTCAATCTCCTCCTCCTTGCCCCCGCCCCCAGTTTCTCATCTATTATCTCATAAGTTTTTTTTTTTTTTCTCATGTCCTACTTCAGAGTTGTCAGAACAGTTCCCTAGGGAGTTATATTCTGACATCTGTCTGGAATTTAGACACATCCACGCTCACACGGGACACCTGTTCACTGTTCTTGTGAGAAACGAGTGGAGAAGGAGTTAAGTCAAAGGCCGGGAACAGCTGACTAATGGATGACAGGAGAATCCAATCAGAACTTGAAGAGTTATGGTTCTAAGATTTAACATTTCTAAGGTTTACTACTATTTGGCCATACTTTCTTTTCTTTTTCTCCACTCCAGGGAGGAAAGTAGCTCAGCTGAGAGCCTGGCTCAGAGGCCAGCTGGAACTAGAAAATAAAAGCCATTTGCTCTGTCTGAACAATAGGGATTATCATTCGACTTCCACCCGCTCTGTTTTGACCCAGGGTGTGGGATAATTGTTACCTCCTGTTAAGTTGGCCTTTTCTTTGTGGTAGACATAACATGCAATGTAGAAGTACCATCACTATAGGTCCATTTCAGTGGTGTTAAGTACATACACCTTGTGTGGCCGTCATCACTGTTAACTTTAATAATTCTTTAAGACAAAATCCACAAAATATTATAAACACCCTTGTGATTTGTGTCTTCATTTTGATATTCCAATTGAGCCATTGATGAGATCCACGAGGACTTCTCTAAAAGCAACCTGTTTATTTGAAGAAAAATCCAATAATAATGGACAGCAGAAGACATCAGCACAGTCAGAACCACCCAAAGCCATGAGATGGAAAAAATGGTTTAAAATCCAAACAAAATGAAACTGGAATTTTTAACCTATACCCTTCTAAGGTCTCATAGCAAAAGTGATGTAAAATGCTGAATAGGGCTATATTTTAGCAGATGCTCATAATGATGAATATTCAAATATGGACATTTTTAGCCAAGTGGAAAAAAATGACATGGGAAAATTACATGAAAAACTTAAAAAAATGTTTTTTGTGGAACTAATATTTGAACACTTCACTGAGGGAGACATTCTGTAGGGATTTCATTGTCCACTGGTTTTTGGCCAGGGATTAAATAATTACATATAGAAAGTTTCTGATGCAGTAGAAGCAATAGGGGATAAAGCATTTCACTGTGTTGCAATGTGGGTTTTTGGTCAGATTTTCCACATGAACTATGCCTTCTCTCTATCCTTAGAGGAGCAAAGTTACAATTATGAGTAGGTTTTTCGTAGACTGAATAGGAGTTAGACATATGTCCCTGTTTATCATGTTGGACTTTTCCTCACTTTTCTATTAGCCACATATATGTATTCTGAACTGGGGAGTCTTTGTTGTTGAGGAAAACTGACTTCACTAGAAATACAGTGTAGCAGTCAGACTTGGAGTAAAAAGTTAGGCAAATAGCCAAGAAGGGTAGGTTTGTTACTCTAGACTCCACTGTGCCAGCCCTTTCCCTTATGGGGGTGGATTAGGAGAGAAAAAGCATAATTTGTTATCTGAGCTCTGACATTGGCCTATTCCCTGATGATTGACAAGTCCCTTACCTTTCTGGGATCCAGTTTTCATAAGTAAAATGAGAGTATCTGATGATTTACTTAAAATTGGATGATAGAATGAGAACTTTCCTAATGCTAAATATATTCTAGGGGCTTGCAGATTGGAACATCATATACAAGTAGATAGGATATAAGTAGTCATGAAACAGTGACATACCAGCATGATAAAATGATGAATCAAATGTATGCCTGAGGCTAAGTCATGCTTGGGGAGTTTGGGAAGGCTTCCCAAGGGAAATAGAAGTTCAGTGGATTCTGAAGCATGAGAAGCTGAATTTCTCCAGGCACGGAAGGGCTGGGAATGCTAGGGATAGACGGAAGAGACTGTGATGTGAAAATGTAGAGCCTATCAAGGGAGGAGGAGGCCAGAAAGTGCAATAAGGGGAAGTGATCCTAAACTGCCAGGCGAGAGCAGACCTCAAATGTCTTGTCTGCTAGAGCCTGGGCCTTTTCTGTTCAACTGTTGATTACTGTAGGACTACATTGTTGTTCCTCTCTGTTTCCAAAATTCTGTGATGCAGTAATTCTAATATAAGGCATCCTGATGTCTTTATACGAAGGTGCATTCTTTATAAATGCAACTCCTTTAGTTTGCACCATTTTCTTTACAGTAAAAGCTTTCTGGTTGTCAGTTACACAAAAAAAAGTAGATCAGGAAGTATACTTTCCTTTCCCCTCACTCAATAGTGAATTTTTTCCACTTGTGCCTGGATTCTTCAACACCTTTTGGATTATTACATATTTGAAAGGTTCTAAAGTCTCTGTGAAAGGAAATAGATCATTAAGGAAAGAGTTATCAACTCTCGCAGAGTGGTGAGTATTTATAAGACTGGCCAATTCATTCTCCAGATATCAATCTAACTTGTGCTGTGAAGGGAAAAGTGGTTCAATGGAGATTTTGGTTATAGGTTCTGGTATTGCTTCTTCTAAGTACTTAATGTTTCTGGATCCCATTTCCCCTATTTATAAAATGCACAAATTGTATGCTGCTGCTGCTGCTAAGTCGCTCTAATCGTGTCTGACTCTGTGCGACCCCATAGACGGCAGCCCACCAGGCTCCCCCGTCCCTGGGATTCTCCGAGCAAGAACACTGGAGTGGGTTGCCATTTCCTTCTCCAATGCATGAAGGTGAAAAGTGAAAGTGAAGTCGCTCAGTTGTGTCCAACTCTTAGCGATCCCATGGACTGTAGCCCACCAGGCTCCTCTGTCCATGGGATTCTCCAGGCAAGAGTACTGGAGTGGGGTGCCATTGCCTTCTCCAAATTGTATATCTATCACTTAATGTATGACATGTTCTTATGATTTATTTTCCCTTATTAGTCTCTAATAGGGGCTTCCCATGCGGTACCGTGGTAAAGAATCTGCCTTTCAAAGCAGGAGACACAGGAGACCTGGATTCTATCCCTGGGTTTGGAAAATCCCCTGTAGGAAGAGATGGCAACCCACTCCAGTATTCTTGCCTGGAGAATCCCATGGACAGAGGAGCCTGGAGGGCTACAGGTCATGGGGTCGTGAAGAGTCTGACATGACTGAGTGAGTGAACACACAACATTAATCTCTAATATTGAAAAATAATCCTATTTGAGCCATATATTAGATCTAATGAACACATTAATAATAAATAATTAAACATTTATTGAATGACCGTTTTGAGCAAGGCATGGTATACAAAGAGAATACAAAAAGAAGATGAGGAAGGCTTAGTATGTTTCAAGGAGATCCCAATCTGGCTTGCCAGTCACAAATATAAATAGGGAAATAAAGTAGGTTGAGTTACGTCAAATGTAGGAATGTCCCAAGTGCTATGATGATACTCTCTTGTTTATCTCTTCCTTTTCAGAATGTTGTAAGATATCTAGTTTTTAGAGACAACCAGTAAAAATCACTAAATAAAACTACAATATGGCAGTTTATTCTGTTTTAAATAGTAATCTCTAAAAAAAAGTACAAGAAAGCAACAAATTAAATTCCGTGACTGAAAAAATCATGTTTGTTCAAAACAAACAAACAAAAGCACACCTCAGCACTGGGCCAAGATAAACTAGATCAGAGCATTCCTTGCCTATGATTCTCTTTAGATGAACTATTGAAATGGCTCTCAGTAATATTTAGATTATTTTCCCAGAATGATAAAGAGTAAGTACTAAACCTTAAATTTGGAGTTTCATGAGTTTAGGGTTTTATGTTCTGAAAAGCTCTTGATACAAAATCTGCAGTCCTGTGTAAATTTCAGGTTTTTGAATTTACTCTCTTATATAAATCAAAGTATTCTCAGCCATGGCAAGTTTAGAACATATATATTTGGGAGCATCCTTTTTGGACAAGGAGCTTCACCAAGTACCAGTACAGAAATAGGAGAGGAGGGTATGAGGACAGGGAAAGAGTAATGCAGATCCAGGGGAACTGGACTAGAAATAGAATAAGTATCCAAATGAAAAGTAAGATTGCAGACGAGTTTCACACATCCAGTGACTCTGTTCAAGAAAATCCTAGGAAGGACAGAGACAATATATGCTAAATAAATCTAAAGCAGTATTTGAAAAGAATGCCATCAGTCCATCAGAAATTTTGAATATCTCCTGAAAGACTGCAAACTGTGGATCAGATTAATGGAAAACATAGAGGTATTAGAGAACATGTATGATGGTGGCAGGTATGGCAGAGGTGCTGCTGCACACATGGGGAAGGAGAAGGCCATGAACGGAAGGGGACCCTGGAATAGCAACACTCCTGCGTTTGTCTGCTATCTAGTTGTGCCAAGCAACAGAGGCCACATGTGTGTCCCTGGGCAAGAGCGGAGAAACAGAGGTAGAGCTTTCCTGACATGTATGTGGTACCAGAGGATAGAGAGTCTCCACTCTCAGAACCTGAGCCATTGGCTTCCTGCTTCCAGCAGATGGTCCCACATGGCTCTCCAAATAACCAGAGGCAAGCTGGGCACAACAGATGGGTGAACAGGATACCATAAAGAGAGGTGCTGACACCTATGAATATCACACTCTTAAGAAAACAAACCATGTAAAAGAGGGTCATCAAACTGGTTGATTAAAACCATGGAGTAACAATCCTAATAGATTACATAGAATACTTTAACTGAAATATAAGAAGGGATATATATCCTATGGACAGAGGAGCCTGGTAGACTATAGTCCATAGTGTCACAAAAAGTGCTCAGGGCTGGTACACTGGGGATGACCCAGAGGGATGGGATGCGGAGGCAGGTGGGAGGGGGGTTCAGGATGGGGAACACATGTACACCCATGGCTGATTCATGTCAATGTATGGCAAAAACCACTACAATATTGTGTAGTAATTAGCCTCCAATTAAAAAAAAAAAAAGACACAACTGAGGCTACTTAGCACACATGGGAAAAAATCCAGGACCGGTACTGTCCATAAAAAATGATTAGATACAGCAGAACTCACATTATATGATCATTAGAAATAAAAATTACATAGATGAACTGATAAGTAAGTTTGTGACCTAGGAGGCAAGCCTAGAAATTATCCCAGAATAGAATATAAAGGACAAGTGGATGCAAAATAGAAAATAAAAGTTGTAAGCCATGAATCAGATCTAGATGGTCCAAATTTCTTTGGTGGGAGTTAATTTAAGAAAGTAAGTTAAAGGATAGAAAATCCAGGACCGGTACTGTCCATAAAAAATGATTAGATACAGCAGAACTCACATTATATGATCATTAGAAATAAAAATTACATAGATGAACTGATAAGTAAGTTTGTGACCTAGGAGGCAAGCCTAGAAATTATCCCAGAATAGAATATAAAGGACAAGTGGATGCAAAATAGAAAATAAAAGTTGTAAGCCATGAATCAGATCTAGATGGTCCAAATTTCTTTGGTGGGAGTTAATTTAAGAAAGTAAGTTAAAGGATAGAGTTTTTAAAATGCATACAAATGAGCCCTAAACATTTGATTCTAACATAATTACCAAAATATGCATTCATTAGCTAATCTTTGGGTGTGAGGCCAGATACTATGCCGTTGAATGTAGGTGAGCTAACTGGTACTCCAGGTGAGCCTTACTCACCATGGGCCAAAACCATTTTCCAATATAGGTTGCTATATTTGGAATAAAAATTAGACAAATGCAAGGCAATTTCTGTGTAGAACCCTGGACATTTGAAACTTCCAAATTCTGTACAGTTTCATCCCAGACAAAATTATAGCACTTTTTTCTTAAGTCACTTAATCTTTCTCTGGTTTTTCCAGAACTTTCATGAAATCAAAGACATGCTTTGCACTTCTATTTCCCAGACATTAATATTTAGGGTTTGATTAAATTATGTGATTACTAAATGTTGTGAACATGAGTTCAAACAAATATAGTTGATTCCTGGTGAACATGCAGGCTGACTGGTGGGAGTAATTGTGTGTAGCAAGACGAGGGAGGAATTAATTGCTGTGAGTGTTGAGCATATTGCATATTTTAATTCATTCAGTGATTTGAATTGAATTAGCTGGTGGAACTTGTGTTGGTTAGGTAGAGGGTAAGAACTTTCTATGATGTCAATCAAATTTGCCCCAGAGATAAAAGAGGTTGCACACCTTCAGATGGAAGGATCAACCATTAAACTCAGAGTAGCATAAATAGAGACCCAAACCTAGACTCATTGTGGCAGAATATTAGAAAGTCAAAGAGAGAAAAATTCTATGTGTTTAGTGAAGGAAAGGTCATCTACATTAAAATGTATGAAGTTGGTATGAGAGATTGAATTAGTAATGCTGGATGTGAGAAGGTCATGAGTTGATAGCTTCAGATTTCTGGGGAAATGTGATTTTGAATCTTGGATTCAGCCAAACTGCCATTTAAACCTAAAGGGAGAATAAACTCATTTTCAAAATTGTAAGGACCGAGACTTTACCACCCAGCACCTCCAAAAAGTTATGCAACAAAACAATCTTCCTCTAAAACCCTTTCCCTGGTTATTAGTATCCCGTTTCAGAGGTGACCGGGCTTGTCTGATAGTTCAGTTGGTAAAGAATCTGCCTGCAATGTAGGAGAGCCCTGTTCAATTCCTGGGTCGGGAAGATCCCCTGGAGAAAGGATTAGCCTATTCTCTAGTATTGTTGGGCTTCCCTTGTGACTCAGCTAGTAAAGAATTTGCCTGCAATGTGGGAGACCTGGGCTCGATCCCTGGGTTGGGAAGATCCCCTGGAGAAGGTAAATGCAACCCACTCCAGTATTCTGGCCTGGAGAATTCCATGGACTATACAGTCCATGGGGTCACAAAGAGTCAGACACAACTGAGCAACTTTCACTCACTCAGTCACTCCAGAGGTGACCAGGTTTATTATAATACTTTCTAGTGTGTGATTCAGAGGTAACTGATTCGTAAATGAATAAAATGTGTATATAAAGAGCTTTGTAAAGCCACATTTATCCACACACGCACTGACAGGCAAGATTATCACATATGAGTGCATAAAGAGAATCTTCTTTTTTTTTTGGTTGTTTTATCTGACTACAGAAATATGCCATAATCACCTTAATCAGTTCAGTGTGGATATATATTTGATTGATTCCAGTATGTTCCTGCTATGATCAATGCTAAGTAAATAGGACTCTGTAGCTATGCCATTTTGCCTACGTCATGTATAACCTTGTCAAAGGGCATGAGTGTTGGTATTTTGGGGCAAAATTGCCAGATTGCACCCCATGGAGGTGGGTGCTGCTTTACTTTCTGAGGTCAGCAGAGAACCAGAGTCTATCTTTCACATATGCTGTCACCAGCATGGGTATTATTAAACATTTTGATCCTTGTAAAATCCAATAGGCAAAGAAATAAACTTATCTCAAACTAGTTTTAATTTGCATGTTTTTGTATTATGGTGTGACTGACCATCTCCACATTTTTATTCTCATTTCCTATCCTGTAAATTTTGTGTTCATATTCTTCTACTT
Source organism: Aepyceros melampus (assembly GCA_006408695.1). Classification (NCBI taxonomy): domain Eukaryota; kingdom Metazoa; phylum Chordata; class Mammalia; order Artiodactyla; family Bovidae; genus Aepyceros; species Aepyceros melampus. Next base: position 1,333,115 of record SJXQ01002661.1, read on the forward strand.
GTTTTTTGTTAGGTTTTTGGTCTTTTTCATTTCTAATTCCAGGCTCTTTTTCTGTTAGTATTAAAAAAAAAAAATGGTTAATGACAAAATACTACAAGCTGAGTAGAGACAGTTTAAAAAATGTATAAATTTACAAGTCATCTGTAATCTTACCACCCATAGATATGTGAATATGCTGAAAAGAAAATATAAATATTGAATGGAAATTCACTGTTTTTTCAAATGTATAAGGAAGCAAGGAAAGAAAATTTCTTCAATAACCATTTTTGATTCATAGATTGGCACAGACTATGAAGATAAATAATATCCAGTGGGCATGCTTGGGGAACACAAATTTATACATTGTAGGGAAGTAAATTGGGTAAATCTTCTTGTATGGTATGTATTTAAATTTTGGACATCCTTATTTTTCAGCGATTGTAGGAATCAGTGTTAGAGGAGTATTCACATATGTGCAAAAGATTTATGTATAAGCCTATTCATTGCAGCATTGTTCCTTGTTTCAAGGTCTTTATAGTTTTTAAGGAACTGTCACTTTGCCTCAACTTGCCCTGCCTTCTTTTGCACAGTTCTTTGACTTAGTAAGTGTTCAGTGTTTTATCAACTTTAAATGCACATCTCCTTAAGACATCCTATGATTTTCCAGTTTAAAAGTTAGAATGCCATGGGTGATCATGTTTCTGCTGACAGTGACACTGGAAGTTTCTATACTTAGAGTGGCCAAATGCAGATACTCTGGTCTTTTTTAAGAAAGTGATATGGTGAATTCTGGTAAGACGACTCATTGTGCTGATGGAAAAAGCAATATTATACATTAAAAGTTAATAACCCCTTTCAGTTCAGTTCAGTTCAGTCTCTCAGTCGTGTCCGACTCTTTGCAGCCCCATGAATTGCAGTACGCCAGGCCTCCCTGTCCATCACCATCTCCCAGAGTTCACTCAGACTCATGTCCATCGAGTCAGTGATGCCATCCAGCCATGTCATCCTTGGTCGTCCCCTTCTCCTCCTGCCCCCAATCCCTCCCAGCATCAGAGTCTTTTCCAATGAGTCAACTCTTCGCATGAGGTAGCCAAAGTACTAGAGTTTCAGCTTTAGCATCATTCCTTCCAATGAACACCCAGAGCTGATCTCCTTTAGAATAACTCCTTTAATCATATGTTAATCTATGTCTTAGGGCCCTAAGAGACTTCAGGCATGGACCAGTTTTGTGAGAAGAAATTTTGTCTATTTAATAATATTTATTTGATAATATGAATATACACTTACTTGAAATTTATTGGCTGAATCATAAAAGTAGTATACTTTTTTAGATTCAGGAAATTCTGAGTAGCAGTCTTAAAACACTTTTTATGCAGTACTAAAACAGAGCACATTTTTATTGAGCTCATGCACAATTGAATGTTTCCGCTTAATTACAGTTACATTTTTACCCAGATGGTTTTATGGCTGTGTGTTCGCAAAATAAAAACTATCAGAGGAGTTCCAGGTTCCTGATAGATGGGAAGCGTATTGAGTTAGTGAAGTAATCTTGACGGGTTTTAAAGCAATGGGAGAACCAGTAGTCCCTCTTGGATTATTATTTGGGGGGGAGGATGTTTCCTGAAAGGAAATTTTAAGATTTCCTCAGCCAAGGAGGACCATAATTTGATGCAGAGTGCATTTAGGGTGCAGCCGTAGTGAGCACATCATCTTGTCTCCATCTCATCTTTATTCTAATGCCAAGCCTTCGACTGAGAGAAGTGAGAAAATGGGAGCTCAGCCATTTCAATGCTACCCAGATATTCGTACAGCATTATTGCATGGTGGTGTTAGAAAGGCCCTTGGGAATTAGATAGTTCAGTGCTTGCCTTTTCCAGCTGATTTCATTTCATAATTAACGTCCATATATCTGCAATAAATTATTAACTGTTTCAGCTTTAACTCAGATGATCAGGGAATGGAGCTGAGGAGCACAGGCCAGTTTTAGCTTTATTTAAGCAGCTTCTGCTTTCTTACAGCTTTCTAATTTAAAAAGTAAGACCTAAATTTTTTTTTTCCTTCAGAAGCATTTGAAGATCTTTCACTCCAGATTTTTCCTCTTCCCTCTGCCTGGCTTCACCTAAAATATATGACCACTTTCTGCAGCAAGCCCACACCATCAGCTTTGGGCTCATACTTCTTGATGTCCTGTTTTTTAAAGTCTGATGTGCAAACACCTGGATCGAGATCATGGCTTTGAGGAGAGATACGAGGGGCTGAAAATTCTCCACTTAAAAATCAGAATCCCAGATTGAGCCTCAAAACTAAGAAATGTATTTTATAAAAATCCAAGGTAATTTTATACAAGCTCAAATTTCAGGGCAGCCACACTAGTGGCTCTGAAAACTCCAGAGCTCAGGAGCTTTAAGGACTGGATTTGCATGCATCAAACTTCATATGCTCTGTGTCTTAAATGAATTTTAATACTCTTTTACCTCCAGTTATAGTAAACTTGGATACCTCTTGTCCTTCCTTTAACATCTTTCCAGGAACCCACTCAGATACCATTGAGCCAGATAGGATTTTATGACTCAGTTATTCAATAGTCTATAAGTGTGAACTAGTTGGGAGATGATATAATGGACCTAAATGCTAGTATGAACGTTTTCCTACTCTTAGGTGAAAAAGTATTCAGAAGTTGAAACTTACTTCCTGTTTTAGAATTAAGAAGTAAATAGAACTGAATTATTTCAAATTGTCATCAACAGTTTTATGGATAATACATTGTTCAGTTGCTCAGTCGTGTCCAACTCTTTGTGACTCCTTGGACTGCAGCATGCCAGGCTTCCCTGTCCTTCACTATCTCCTGGAGCTTGCTCAAACTCATGTCCATTGAATTAGTGGTGCCATCCAACCATCTCATCCTCTGTTATCCCCTTCTCCTCCTACCTTCAATCTTTCCCAGCATCAGGTCTCTTCTAATGAGTCAGTTCTTCTCATCACATAGCCAAAGTATTGGAGCTTCAGCATCAGTCCTTCTAATGAATATTCAGGACTGATTTCCTTTAGGATTGACTGGTTTGATCTCCTTGCAGTCCAAGGACTCTCAAGAGTCTCTTCTAATACCATAGTTCAAAAGCGTCACTTCTTCAGCACTCAGCCTTCCTTATGTTCTAGCTCTCACATCCATATATGACTATTGGAAAAACCATAGCTTTCTCTAGAAAGGAACCATTCCTTCTCTAGAAAGGAACATAGCCCTGATGACACCTTTACTTTGGTCCAGCAAGACCTGGGTAGGACTTCTATCCTAAAGAACTCTAAGCAAATAAAATAGTGTTGTTATAACACACTAACATCACTTCTTTGGTGCTCAGTCTTCTTTATGGTCCAACTCTCCCATCTATACACGACTACTGGAAAAACCATAGCTTTGTCAGCAAAGTAATGTCTCTGCTTTTTAAAACACTGTAGGTTTGTCATAGCTTTTCTTCCAAGAAAAGCAGATTTATTCTGGCTTCTGTAATAAAATGAAATTTATTAGAAATAAAGGAAGAAACGTATCTTCAGAGTGAAAAGGACCTAAGATACCACCAAGTTTGCTGCTAAGTCACTCCAGTCGTGTCCAACTCTGTGCGACATCATAGACGGCAGCCCACCAGGCTCCCCGTCCCTGGGATTCTCCAGACAAGAACACTGGAGTGGGTTGCCATTGCCTTCTCCGCCACCAAGTTTAGATGTGGCTAAATGAAGACTGAAGCACATTGTAGAGGAATATTAAAAAATACATGAGAAAACTGGAAACTCTTTTTGAGAGATTATCTGCACTGGAATGGCAAAGCAGTATAGTTAGATTAAGAGACTTTGAAGATGTATGAGAATTCAATGGTAAACTATCTCAAATGGCAAAAGTAACCTAACAAATCTTATCTACGTATTCACATTGCAAGAATTTGGATGTTAAGAGTCCTGTAAAACTCATTAGGGTTAACAGTCAAAACCATTACCATGCTGAGTGGCCAGGCAGATAATTATATCAGCTAATGTGATTAGTGCAAATTGTCTATCTCTATTCACTCAGTCGGCTCCAGATATCTGCCATAAGCTATTAAAACGGGCTTATGGGCTTCCCTGGTGGCTCAGATGGTAAAGAGACTGCCTGCAATGCAGGAGACCTGGTTTTGATCCCTGGATAGGGAAGACCCCTTGGATAAGGAAATGGCAACCCACTCCAGTATCCTTGCCTGGAAAATCCTGTGGTCAAAGGAGCCTAGTAGTCTATAGTCCATGGGATTGCAAAGAGTTGGACATGACTGAGCAACTTCACTATCACTATCACTATCATAATTTGTAATTGAATGCATGTAAGAGCAACTAAAATGTGATAGGTACATTTCCATTATAATTACCAGCAAATATTTTAGCATGCCCAGTTCAAAGATAGACAGTTCAATTATGGACAGGAACTTATGTATAAATAGCATAGGGTCTTCCTGTTGTTGTCTGGTTGTGTGCTTATGGATAAATAAAACTTCAGCAGTTTATTACAACAAAATGGAAAGTCTGAGTAATTTATTGTGGGAATAACAGTTATGTTTACATACACTTAGCAAAGTGTATGTCTGAGTATTCATTGTGGAAGTATCTGTCTTTTAAAATTTAATTATTTAATGCCCCATTGTATTTATAACATGGATAATTGCATATCTGTGTAGATTTCCAGTTAGAATTTTGTCACTTCAAAATAGATGGTTATAATTAGTAATATTTTGAAAGTATTGAATTGGTATTTTATGATGAAAGTTCCTACATAAAAATTTTTCTAAGTAAAACTTAATTATTTCTCATTAGTAAGATAAATTCATGAATATGTCAAGCTGATTTTTCTAGGACAAATCATTATTTAACAGGTGACAATTCTAAAGGATATTGTGAATGCTTCCCATGCAATATCTTTTTTCTGGTACAATTTACATACCATAAATTAATCCCAGTGTGCAATTCAGTGACTTTTTTGTCTGTTTACAGAACTTCACAACCATCACCACAATTCAGTTTTAGAACATTTCTTTCACCCCAAGGGTGTCCCTCATATCCATTTGCAGTCATTCTGCTCCAACTCCTAGTCCCAAGCAGCTATTCATCTCCTTTTTCTTTTATAGATTTACCTTTACATTTCATGTAAATGAAATCATATAAAATTTGGCCTTTTGTGTCTGGCTTCTTAACCCCCGCATAATGTGTTTGAGGTTCAGCCTTGGGGTAGCATGTATCATTAGTTCATTCTTTTTTTTTTTAGCTGAATTGTAAGTCATTCTTTATCCATTCATCACTTGATGTACATTTGATTGTTTCTACTTTTTTGCCATTATGAATGATACACAAATATGTATAAGTTGTTGTGTAGATACATATTTTCATTCCTGTTGGTTAGATACCTAGGAGTGGAATTGCTGGATCATATGGTAAAGTTATGTTTAATATTTTAAGAAACTGCCAAATTCTTTTACAAAATACTGCACCTGTTTACATTCTCACCAGCAATTATTAGGATTCCAGTTTTTCTACATCCTCATCAAAACTTGTTATTATCTGTTTTTGATTAAAACTATTTTTGTGGCTGTGCAATGGTATTGTGATTTAAATTTGCATTTCCTAATAACCATGTTGAGAATATTTTAATGTACCTTTTCATAGCTATTCATATATATCTTTGGTGACTTCTTTTGCCAGTTTTAAATTGGTTTTTAAAAAATTTTCATCTTTCTGTTTAGTTTTCAGAGTTCTATGTATACTCTAGTTGTAAAATCCTTTGTCAGACATAGATTGTTCTTCTTGTCTATAGAGGTTTCTGTTCATTTTCCTAATTGTGTCTTTCAAAGATAATTTTTATAGATTTTGAAAAAGTCCACTTTACCTTTTTTTTTTTCCTCTTATGGAATGTGCTCTTAGTGTTGTAACTAAGAACTTGTGTCTAACTCAAAGTCACATAGGCTTTCTCTTATGTTTTCTTCCATAATTTTGATTATTAAATGTAGATCTGTCTTGCATTTTGAGTTAATTTTTATATAGGATGTGAGATAAGAGTTTGAATTAATCTCTTTGTATATGCATATCCAATTTTCTCTCAGCACCCTTTGTGAAAAGACCATCCTTTCCTCATAAAATACCAGAGAACTTTTGTCAAAAGTCGATCATAAATAAGTTTACTTTTGTACTATTAACACTGTTTTTTAAAATCTATATGTTTATCCTTATGTTAATACCATGTTCCCTTGATTTAAGAGGCTTTATATTTTTATTTGGGGAAATTCAACTTGGTTTCCTTTTTAAAAGCTTTTTTTGTCTGTTCTGGATCTTTTGCATTTCTATATAAATTTTGCGACCAGATTGTCAGAATCTGTGAAGCATCTTCTGGGACTTTGATAGGGATTGTGTTTAAAGATAATTTGGGGGAGAGTTTCCATCTTATAAACAATACAGATGATTTTTCTGCTATCTGAAAATTACTATCTCAGCATTCATTAGGGGATATTTTTGAATATTCCATTCACTACTAAGGGATAACATTAGCTACTGATAGCCTGTGTTATAGTGGACATGCTTTAAAATTCATAAATAATTTATGAAAACAGATACTCAAAATCATTCATTTGGAGTGATATAAATAAAGCATACAAAGTAGGAAATTATAAAGTCTTAGTGTCTGTAGGATTAGGACATGAAAACACTCAAACTCTGATTTTTTAAAGTACTCTATTTAAGTGCTTCTTTATTTACTTATATTTCTTTTCCATGGGCTTCCCTGGTGGCTGAGACAGTAAAGAGTCTGCCTGCAGTACGGGAGACTCTGGTTTGATCTCAGAGTCAGGAAGATCGCCTGGAGAAGGAAATGGCAACTCACTCCACTATTCTTGCCTGGAAAATCCCATGGACGGAGGAGCCTGGCAGGCTACAGTCCATGGGGTTGTAAAGAGTCAGACAAGACTAAGTGACTTCAGTTTCTTCTTTTTCTTTTGTTTATTTTCTTTTCCATATAGTTAGTTCCCTGGGCTATACAGTGGGCCCTTGTTTATCCATTCTGTGTATAGTAGTTTACATATGTTAATTACAAACTCCCAGTTTACTCTCCCACTTCGCAATTTTTCCCTTGGCAGCCATAAGTCTATTTTCTATGTCTGTGAGTCTGTTTCTGTTTTGTAACTAAATAAGTCATTTTCTGTCCTATTTTAGTTTCTACATATCTGTGATATCATATGATATTTGTCTTCACTTAGTGTGATTATCTCTAGGTCCATCCACGTTGCTGCAAATGGTATTATCTCTCGTTTTTAATGACTGAACAGTATTCCGCTGTAAGTATGTACTGCCTCTTTTTTATCCATTCCTCCATTGATGGGCATGTATGTTGCTTCCGTGTCTTGGCTATTCTAAGTATTGCTGCTGTAAACGTGTCAGTGCATGGATCTTTCCAAATTATATTTTTGTCCAGATGTATATCCAGGATTGAGCTTGTGGATCATATGGTAACTCTATTCTTAGTTTTTTGAGGTATGTTCATACTGTTTTCCATAGTGGTTGCACCAATTAACATTCCTGTCAATAGTGTAGGAGGGTTCCCTTCTTTCTGCACCCTCTTCAGCATTTATTTTTTGTATAATTTTTAATGATGGCCTTTCTGACTGGTGTGAGGTGGTACCTCACTGAAGGTTTGATTTGCATTTCTCATAATTAGCAGTGTTGAGTGCCTTTTATGTGCTTTTTGGTCATCTGTATGTCTTCTTCAAAGAATGTCTATGTAGGTCTTGCATCTTTTTTTTAATTGGATTGTTTTCTTGTTATTGAGTTATTGAGTTTGTATATTTTGGAAATTAAACTCTTGTCAGTTATATAATTTGTAAATATTTTCTCCCAGTGTGTACGTTGTCTTTTCATTTTCATTTCACAAAATGAAAAGATGGTTCCCTTTGCTGTGCAAAAGCTTTTAAGTTTGATTAGGTCCCATTTGCTTATTTTTGCTTTCATTTCCATTGCCTTTGAAGACTAATCTAAGAAAATATTGGTACGATTTATGTTGGAGAATGTTTTGCCTGTGTCCTCTTCTAGGAGTTTTATGTTTCATGTTTAAATTTTTAAGTCATTTTGAGTTTATTTTTGTGTATGGTATGAGGATGTAAGACTCAAGTATTGTTTCATATATTCCACTACTTTGAAAAAAGACCAAAGTTATAGGTTCATGGTTCAAATCAAGTTAACAAATAAATACAAACAAACAAATCCAAATCAACCTTTTCAGGAAATAGATTTTAGTCACAGACTTTTGGAGTTATTCTCTAAATGTAAATGTGTATACAAATTATTGTGTGTGTGTGTTTAAATAGCCAAAAATTCTAAAATTGCACATGTTTTGCTTAATAGCTGTATTTTTATTTTTATATTTTTTGAAGTATAGTTGATTTACAATGTGTTAATTTCAACTGTACCACAAAGTGACTCAGTGATTTTTTTGCAGACTCTTTTCCATTATAGGTTATTACAGGATATAGAATATAATTCCATGTGCTATACAGTAGGTCCTACTATGTAAAAAATAGATGAATAACAAAAATAATTTATATACAGTAATGTGTATCTTACATTTTTCTAAAATTGTACCTTTTATTAAAAACCAAAGCAATAGGCTTTCTCTGTTATTGTGACTTTGGAGAGATGCCTGCCAGCTGTAGCAATCATGATTGGGAAAGTGTTAGGGAAATGAAGTCCCTTAAATAGTTATCTATTAGATATTAATTTAATAATATTACACAGAAGGCTACTAAAGTATTTTGTTAATTCCAGTAGATTCCTTTCCACATTTTCACAACTCTTAACATTAGGGTTGTGTCATAACACTGATAGCATCTTAGGACTGATGAAATTTGGTATGAAAGCAAATGTGGAATTGGTGTCATTTTAGGAAGTGAGCACTTACGAAGGCCTAGTGGTGCTGCTATCCTAGAAAAACAGCTCAGAAAGTAAAAGGGAATGATATCCAAATGGTTTATTGAAATCTTTGGTTTTGAAGAATAATATAGAGAGATATAGACAGGAAACCTTTATAGTTTGTTTTTTCAAATGTGCTTAAATTTCTTCTGCTTTGTCAGGATTGAACTGAATTCCTGTAAATCTTATATCAACTCTAAACTTTAGGGAATAAAGTGATGGCCCCAAAATTCTATCCAGAGAGATGTTTTGGAATGTTCAGAGGAAAATGAACAAGACATACATAAAGATATCACTTGGAAGTTATGTCCAAATCTTAGCTGGGAAAATGGTAAATTAAAGAAATACAGTATTTGATTACTAACTCAATTCCCATATTTGTTTATTTTGCATGTTTAGTTTCTATGGCACCTACTCTTGTCAGGTCTCAAGAGCTTACATATCTATGTGAATTGACAGGACCTTCCTTTGAGGGGGTAGAGTCATGAGAGGGGTCATTGGGTGGAAAGATAGAAGAAGTAAATTCACTGATGCATATTGAGAATGTGTTTTAAGCTTGAGACTATGAAAGCCCCTTATTTTATTTGAAATGCTTTTGGTTTAAGATACTAAAGCATCCTTGGGGACAGCCTAGCACGGCACATTAATATGGTTTAAAATGTCTCCAAACCTTTGCCTATAGTTAGCTCAGTTGTCGTATTTTAGTAAGTGTTCTAATAACTTGGCTGCTCTTGCCTTTGGCTGTGGAGTCTCCACAAGTGCATAGTATCCAGTTTGGGGGTGCTTGGTCACATGGTCTTACGTGTTCTGAACCTTTAATAACTCACCATAGGCTTGTAAGAGAGAGAATACATCAGACTCTATATTGGAACTGCAAAGTCGACTGTCTACTTCATCCTCCCATTTCTTTCCATTACCTATTCCTCTAGAAGATACACATTCAGTCCTGTGTTAAAACTTATATCTCCTCCTATTCCTTTAATTCTGAAGTAGATTTCAATAAATTAGTCTTGGATAGGTAAAAAAAAAATACAATATAAATAAAAGAGGAAAATATAAATAGTCATAACTGATAATAACATTGGTTTAAAAGTATGTTACAGCTTATAAATTACATGTACAAAATCTTTTGGTTTGTAGTATTTCTACACAGTCTTAGAAAATAAGTGACTTGCTCAAATAAATACATGTAAATCTAGTTTTTATTAACTGAATTATATTTTAAGGGCCCTTTAGGATATACCTAGGTATGAAAACAGATTGTGATTTTTTGTAAATAAAATAATAATGTAGGCTTCCCTTGGTGGCTCAGCAGTTAAAACGTCTGCCTCCAATGCGGGATACCCTGGTTCGATTCCTGGGTCGGGAAGATCCCCTGGAGAAGGAAATGGCAATCCACTCCAGTATTCTTGCCTGGAGAATCCCATGGACCGAGAAGCCTAGTACATTACAGTCCACGGGGTCGCAAAGAGTCGGACACGACTGAGCGACTTCACCTTCACCTTCACCTTTACCTTCCCTTGGTGACTCAGTGGTAAAGTATCAGCCTGCCAATGAATGATTGAATTCCTCATCTGGGAATATCCCACATGCTACAGAGCAGCTAAGCCTGTGTGCCACAACTATTTAGCCTGTGCTCTAGAGCCCAGGAGCGACAACTGCTGAGTCCACTGTTGCAACTACTGAAGCCCATGTGCCCTAAAGCCCATGCTCTGCAACACGAAAAGCCTCTGCAATGAGAAACCCGTGCACTAAAGAGTAGACAACTAGAGCAGCCCCTGCTCACTGCAACTAGAGAAAAGCCTAGCAGCTGAAGACTCAGCAGAGCCAAAAAACAAACAAAACAAAACCCCAATTTAGTATCACTTTCTTAGAGCAAATCTGTCTTGGAAAATATCTGATACTTTTTACCTTTAAATAATTTTGACTCTACTCATTTTATTCAATTTAAAAGTATCCTTAAACTTTATATATGAAAAATTTGGAGAGCTTTCTATGCCAGGGCTATGTTAGATAGTGAATGGTAAGAAACATACCTGTGGTGGTGGTGGTGGTGAAGTCGCTCAGTCATGTCCGACTCTGCAACCCTGTGGATGAAAGAGAAAAGGTACTAGAATCTCCCACTAACTATACCTACAAGGTCAGGAAGCAAGTGATATCTTCACCTTTATTAAACTTTATATATGAAAAATTTGGAGAGCTTTCTATGCCAGGGCTATGTTAGATAGTGAATGGTAAGAAACATACCTGTGGTGGTGGTGGTGGTGAAGTCGCTCAGTCATGTCCGACTCTGCAACCCTGTGGATGAAAGAGAAAAGGTACTAGAATCTCCCACTAACTATACCTACAAGGTCAGGAAGCAAGTGATATCTTCACCTTTTCCCCTATGAAATTAATAAAGATCAGTAAATGGAGATGCTGCTATTTCTGTTTGCATCAATTGAAAGATTTCAGGCCCAAAATAAAAGGTTTCAGGCCTAAAATAGCTACTATTGTTTAAGCACTAGCATATGCCATACTTATACTGCATAAGGTATGGTTGATTTTCTTAGAAACCCACTAAAATACATACTTTCATTCAGTTTTATAGGGAAGGGGGCTTCCCTGGTGGCTCAGAGGTTAAAGCGTCTGCCTCTAATGCGGGAGACCTGGGTTCAATCCCTGGGTCAGGAAGATACCCTGGAGAAGGAAATGGCAATCCACTCCAGTACTCTTGCCTGGAGAATCCCATGGACGGAGAAGCCTGGTGGGCTACAGTCCATGGGGTCGCACAGAGTCGGACACGACTGAGCGACTTAACTAATTGAAGCTTGTGGAGATTAAATGCTAGCCAGCTGGTAAGACCTGGAAGTGAAATTCACAGTCACGTATGTGTGTGTGTGTGTCTGTGTGTATGTGTGATGAAAATATTTTTCAGCTTTAATTTTATTTATCAGTGATGTGTAACATTCACATCATTTTAATTCTTTGATACAAGATATGGGGTAGAGATAGGGGAATTTTGACATAGTGGAAATGACTGATTTTTAGTGTAGTCTGTCTTCCTTCTCCATCTAGTTCCTACCTAATATTAGTATTCTTGATGTTTTAAAGCAAGAGTTTAGCATACAGTAGATATTTCCTTTAAAGTATGCCTGACAATCCAGTATCATTAGCACTTGAAGAAGCAAATAATTTATTAATTTCACCTGCCCTTACATTGTTGGAAAATTGTGTTGTTGGAAAACCTTGGCATCTTGGAATTGATCTTGGTTTTGGTCTCTGAAATGCAGAGAATGCTGTATCACCTTTGCGACATATAGCAGTGCAGTGGCACCAAGTACAAACAAGCATGATAGTTTCTGAATCAGTTAAGTTTGGGGCATTGTACCTATGGTTCTTAAGAGTGGGAAGGGAGAGGGTGGGATGAGTTGGCAGGGTGGCAATGTAACATGTATGATATCATAAGTGAAACGAATCGCCAGTCCAGGTTTGATGCAGGATGCAGGATGCTTGGGACTGATGCACGGGGATAATCCAGAGAGAAGGTGTAGGGTGGGGGCGGGGGGTCGGGATTGGGAGTTCATGTACACTCGTGGCTGATTCATGTCAATGTATGGCAAAACAAATACAGTATTGTAAAGCAAAACAAACTAAATAATAAAAATTAATTAAAAAAGAAAGAGTTACTGATTAGTTCTTACAGTAATTGTGTCAGGAAGGTATAATACACCCATTTTGTTGATTAGGAAGTTAAGTAGCTTGTCTAAGTCACCAAGAAAGCAAGCTGGAAATCCAGTCCAGTCTTCCTGACTTCAAAGCTAATACTCTTCATAGAGGTGGTTTGAAGACTGAGTTCCCCAGAACTACACAGTTCTGAAGTATTTTCTTGGGAATTGCTGTGTTTCATGTTTTGGAGAAAAGTGAAGAGGCATCTTAAGAGTAGAAGGTGAACTCCAGTCTCATTACACTTTGGTGAGATCAAATCTATTGTTTTCTGTTTAATATATTATCACTTTCATAAAACATTTATTTTAAAAAAGCATCCAAGTGCAATAAAGAATAGTTTAAAACTACTGGAACTTGCAGTTCCAGCATGATGAAATAGGAACTAGAAAATGAGACAAAATATATATGAAATCTGTTTTTTTAGGTAGTTGGAAAAAAAGTAGCACATGGCAGTAATCCCTGAGAAAAAAAGAGACAAATGGAGAATATGTACGTCCCAGTTTACAGTCGAAGAGAGGCTATATAAGCTGTAGCACTGAAAGACAACAAAAGTAGAGTCTTTTGGTGAGCTGAAGAGAAAAGGATTGGGTTTAAAAGAGGCCAAGGAAGCTGGAATTTGCAGAAGAAATACTAAAGGAGGAGCAGTGCGAAAAGTTAGCTGTCATAATCTACGGAGTGTTCTGTAGTATTTGAGTGAATACAGATTGATTGACGTTTGTAGAGCATTTAACCCTACCATCCCAGAATGCACTTTATTTTTCAGGTGCATGAAGGATATAGTCCAACATAATACTTTATTCTGGATCATAAAGTAAATCTCAGTCAACTTAAGGGGAATGAAATAATACAAAATAGGTTTTCTTTTTTAAATATTTAAGTATAGTTGATTTATAGAGTTGTGTTAATTTCTACCATTCAGTGAAGTGATTCAGTTATACATATGTATGGTTTTTTCCCATACTTTTTCAGTATGGTTTATCACAGGATATTGGATGTAGTTCCCTGTGCCTTACAGTGGACCTTGGTGTTTTATTCATCCTATGTATGCTGATTTGCATCTACTAATCGCACACTCCCAATCCTTCCTACCCCACCCCTCACTGGCAACCACAAGTCCGTTTTCTGTGTCTGTGAGTCTGTTTCTCTTTCCTTAGATATGTTCACTTGTGTTATATATTAGATTCCATCTACAAATGACATGGTATTTGTTTTTCTCCTTCTGATTTACTTCACTTAGCATGATAATCTTTAGGTCTACCCATGTGGTTGCAAATGGCATTATTTCATTCTTTTTTATGACTGAATAATATTCTGTTGTGTGTGTGTATGTGTGTGTATACACACCACATCTTATTTATCCATTCATCTGTCAGTGAACATATAGGTTCTTTCCATATCTTGGCTATTGTAAATAGTGCAGCTAGGAATATAGGGGGCACATGCATCTTTTTGTATTATAGTTTTGTCTGGGTACATGCCTAGGAGTGAGATTGCTGGATCATATGGTAACTCTATTTTTAGGTGTTGAGGAGCCTCTACACTTTTTTCCGTACTGGTTGCACCAGTTTACATTCACACCAACAGTATAGGAGGGTTACCTTTTCTCTACACCCTCTCTAGCTTTTATTATTTGTAGACCTTTTAATGGTAGCCATTCTAATTGCTACCACATTGTAGTTTTGATTTGCATTTATCTAATAATTAGCAATGATGTGCATCTGTTCTTGGCTTTTTGACCATCTGTATGAACAGTATGAAAAGGCAAAATGAAANGGCACGCTGGCTGGCACCCGACTGGCAGGCGCACTGGCGAGCACACTGCCTGGCACGCCGGATGGCAGGCACACTGGCGGGCGAAATGGAGGGCACACTGGCTGGCACCCGACTGACAGGTGCACTGGCGGGCACACTGCCTGGCACACCGAATGGCAGGCGCACTGCCAGGCACACTGGCAGGCATGCTGGCTGGCACCCGACTGGCAGGCACCCTGGCGGGCACACTGCCTGGCACGACGGATGGCAGGCGCACTGCCAGGCACACTGGCTGGCACTCTAGATGGCACCCGACTGGCAGGCGCACTGGCGGGCACACTGGCTGGCACGACGGTTGGCAGGCGCACGGGCGGGCACCCTGGCTGGTACGCCGGATGGTAGGTACACTGGCGGGTACACTGCCTGGCACGCCGGATGGCAGGCGGACTGGCGGGCACAGTGCCTGGCACGCCAGGCGGCAGGCGCACTGGCAGGTGCACTGGTGGGCATGCTGGCTGGCACCCCGACTGGCAGGCGCACTTA
>SJXQ01002663.1:0-10635 GCA_006408695.1 Aepyceros melampus
GTACCTCAGTTGAGATCATACTTCTCTATCCTCAAGTTCTAGGAATCAGATTTAAATTCTACGAAGTAATATACATACATTCAGAGTCCCACTTACGCATTCAGATGAAAACTCAAAACAAATACTTCTAACAACTCTGACTTATCTCCCTATTGTTATTTTCTTCCCTGCTATCTTTTATTTGGTATTCTTTTCATATTTTGATTATGAAAGTGAAGCGAAATCGCTCAGTCATGTCCGACTCTTTGCAACCCCATGGACAGTAGCCTACCAGGCTCTGCTGTCCATGGCATTTTTCAGGCAAGAATACTGGAGTGGGCTGCCATTTCCTTTTCCAGGGAATCTTCCCAACCCAGGGATCAAACCCGGGTCTCCTGCATTGCAGACAGAGAAAAGTAGTAATAAAATGTTATTAGAAATTTGAGTTAGTCTTCAAACCACTTTTGATATGTTCTCTCTCTCTCTCTCTCTCTCTCTCTCTATATATATATATATAATGATAATTACAACATAGAGGCTGGCCCCTAAGGTGAATGGAAGTTCCAGGCCTCTAGGGGACCAGCCAGGAGGCATGAGGTAGGAAGGCCAAAGGAACCCAGCATGAGCATGTGACCCTGGCACAGAGTAAGTGGGGAGGTGAGCCTTCACATGGGCTCCAAGACCAGGGCTGTGCATGGCCCAATCTAGGCCCAATCCAGTGCAAGTTCATGTACATGGCAGGAGGCAAATGTGCTGACTGATTTAACAATCCTGGATCCCCATAACACCCGCGATCATATGTGCAGCATATTCCTGCACTCTCCGAACAAAATAAAATACCACGAGTGAGAAAATATAAAATAATTCAGCAGTGTTTTTTCAAAGAAAGTACAGTTTTAGACTCTAATATAAGGCATATAACAGAGACTGATATTAAGAGGGATGGAAATTGGTCCGAGGATGATAGATCTGCTCCTACTTGGCTAGCAAAACAAAGAGCTATTATTAGAAGAGGCAGTGGTTCTGGAGGTATGCAGGTAGATTCAGACTGGGAAGGACGAGAAGGAAACTTCAAGCTGATGGTAACACTCTATATCTTGAGAAGCAGATTTGAGTTACAGAGGTAAGCATCGTCAAAGGGCTTCCCTTGTGGCTCTGATGGTAAAGAATATGCCCGCAATGTGGGAGACCTAGGTATGATCCCTGGGTCAGGAAGATCCCCTGGAGAAGGGAATGGCAACCCACTCCAGTATTCTTGTCTGGAGAATTCCATGGACAGAGGAGCCTGGAGGGCTACAGTTCATGGACTCTCAAAGAGTCTGACATGAACTAAGCCACTAGACTAACACTTTCATTTTCTTTTAAGCATTGTCAGAATTTATCCAATGATAGATTTAAATTTGTGCATGTTACAGTATATACATTTTAGCTAAAAACAAGAGTAAACTCTGATGGTAAGAATATGCCCGCAATGTGGGAGACCTAGGTATGATCCCTGGGTCAGGAAGATCCCCTGGAGAAGGGAATGGCAACCCACTCCAGTATTCTTGTCTGGAGAATTCCATGGACAGAGGAGCCTGGAGGGCTACAGTTCATGGACTCTCAAAGAGTCTGACATGAACTAAGCCACTAGACTAACACTTTCATTTTCTTTTAAGCATTGTCAGAATTTATCCAATGATAGATTTAAATTTGTGCATGTTACAGTATATACATTTTAGCTAAAAACAAGAGTAAAGAAATATTGATTGGCAGTTAATGATATGCATATTAATATTAAAATATTTTAGGAAGAAGCCTTTGAAATGTATTAAAAATTAAGATAATTGATGAATGGATAAATCAAGTAGAGCAACTGTAAACAGTAGTATCTAGGTGGTTGGTATACAGTGTTCACGATAAACCTCAACTTTGCTGTGTTTGGAAATTTTCATAATAAAACATTTTCTTGAATAAGGCAAAAATAAGACAACATATACACTGTAAATATAGTTTCAATAGTTTATTTTCTGTGAATTCTGATGCCCCATATCAAAATAAAACCTGAAAAAATATATATTCTTCAAGTAAATTTAAATGAGCTGGCATTGATCAACCTATGTTAAGACTATTGTTATGTAAACTCTGACTTAATTGTAGCCCGTGAAGATTTTTCTATGCAATTTCTAATTATATATGGCAAATAAAAGGCAGTAGACCTTACTTGGACTCAGTTACTTCACCCAAACTTTCATTAGCCCTATCTTAGTGGGATTACAATCAACAACTGAATTCTACCTCTCCTCTCACTCTTTTAACAGCATACAAAAAAAGGAGAGGAAAAAAAACCCCACAAACTGATTACTCAAGCCTAGATCTAGGTCAGTCCAATAAGAAACTGAGAGTGAACCACTTGACTCAATAAAACAACAATCCTTGTTTTGTTTCCTAAACATTATGGTTCTCCTTCAAAATAATTAGTTAGCTATGAGACAAAAATATATTCAACAATAACACATCTTTCCTAATATTCTGGGTTAATTTATTTTAGGAGATCAGTTTCACTTCAGTATAATAAAACTGAAAATTACCACATTAATAATGTACTAATTAGTTGTTTTTCTCTTATATCCACAAAACAATAGTAGTTGGACAATGATTTGTTGAATGTACTTGGCCACTTGTTTATCAAATGTCTACAATTCTATAAGAAAGAAACGCAAGTAATACAGTTACCTGAGGAAGTAACATCTGAAATAAGGGAAGTATCTATGATAAAACTAAATCCTGCAATGGTAGGTTAAGAAGCTTTTTGTAACTTAAAAGTGTGACATTTAAAACATCTTATTAAGAAGGAAGAAAACCTATAGAATTCTTCAGAAAAATCTGTACAAGCTAGAAAAGGATAAAGTACTAATGGGAATTTTTAAATTCATGATTATTAAAGGAAATAAACCACACAAACTTTTACACCTGTCACCGAACAACACAGCTACATTTGCATTGTTCAGACCATTACTGGAGACTGCATCCTGAGTTTTATGGACCACAGATTTGATCCAGCGTGGCACTCTCACATTTTAAATAATTATTCACCATGTTTCTTATAAGCTGCATTGATTACCATCTTGTTTCTAGCAACCTGAGTGTTTTCCTCCTTGCTTCAACCTATGATTAAATTGGACTATGGTTTGTAATGAATTCACTGATGATATTCTTAAACTACCTGAGTAATACTATTTCAAACCTAAGTAATACTAATTTTCTAAATTAGTTGATTCGAAAGAGCATTCAAGTTCAATCCTCTCTGTGGCATTACCATATAGAACAGCTTACGCTGTTTTGTGCCCCAGGTAAAAATCTGCTGTAAAACAGATTACAATGCATCTTCAGCGTCTAGCTGCTCTGGTTTTTGCTGTTTTAAACAGGAAGGTAGGAATACTGACATTAAATCTGTTGACTAAAATTGAAACAAAGGCCAAACAAGAAAGCAGAATTCATAAGAAAACTAAATCATTCCCATCTTTTAAGAATGAAAGAAGTTTAAAAATCCCTAAAATTTACCAATGGATTTTGTTACATTTTTCTTGATTGAAATAGTTTCTAGTGTATAACAAGTCAAGCTTACAAAGTATAAATGCTGTCAAGATATTATTGTTGCTTAGTTGCTAAGTCATGTCCAACTCTTTGTGACCCCACAGACTGTAGCCTGCCAGGCTCCTCTGTCCATGGGATTTCCCAGGCAAGAATACTGGAGTGAGCTGTCATTTCCTTCTCCAGGAGGAGATCTTCCTGACCCAGGGATCGAACCTGTGCCTCCAGCATGGCAAGTGGATTCTTTCCCACTGAATCACCCTGCCAGCCACAAGATATTATTACCTGACACTTTTCTGTTTCAAGACATTCTAGAATCCTAAAGTTCTTGCCATGAGCACCAAATCTAATGGGAAAGACAATGGATTCTACTTTGAGATCTATTGCTTGTTGAATGCCAGTAGAGTGTTCCTTAAAATTCTGGGATTCTTAGTTTTCTCCCTGTCGTACCTTCATCAAAATTATTTCAAACGCCATACTACATACAAGATATGTTTTAAAAACTCTATGTAGATATGAAGTGTTATTTCACTTAGGGGTGGATATGCTAGAGATCTTCAATAAAGATGAGCACTGATTCAAGAATCAGCTATGACACAAAGAGAGGATCTCCATTCTCTCCAGTGTTACCAAAAGCAACCTTCCACTGGGGCATTTACGGTTCCAACACCTCCCAAACCTGGCTGTTCAGATAGAGGTTTAAGAATCACTGCTTCTGAAGAAGGTTTTATCTCTTAAATTCAGACACCCAAGAGAAACATAATGAGGCAGGTACATTTTTCCACTTGAAAATCAGAGCCAGAGTAGGAAGGGATGAAAAAAAAAAAAAAAAAAGAGTCTGACTACCGTCCAAACTGATCTTTCCTCTTTCATTCTACACCTTCATTCTACACCCAAGGTTTGCCCTCTGCCTCAAAGACCATCACCCACAGATACTAATGTTCTGTCCTGTCACATAAACAAGGCTGAGAAGTTTACTTAGATTTTACTACTCCAAAAAAGCAGGAAACACTAAAACAAAGAGACTCAAAACATAGCCATTAACACGGAGGTTTATAAAGAACAAGTAAAATCACCAAAAATAGATAAACAGCGCAGATTTCACCCAAGTTCTTTTACCCAAGAACTTTCCAACTTACAGAGTTCAGGAGAAAACACCACTGCTTACTCATCTCCCCCCTTCATTGTCACCTTCTCTCCTTAGAAATTTTTAAAAGAAACGTTACCATACATCATCTATGTATTAATACCAAGCCTACCAAAAATATTTAATCTGAATCTGATCTTGAGGAAACGATTACATAAAAGGATATTTTGAAAAACAAGTAGTCCCAAGCACTTAAAATTATTACAACACAATGAACAACCACAAAAGGCTGAGAACTGTTCTAGATTAAGGGAGTCTGAAAAAAAAAAGACAAATAAGGGTAATAAGCAATTCTTTACTAGAAACAACATCAGGAAGCAAACTAGCTATAAAGGAACTTGTTGGGACAACAAAGGAAATATTGTGCCTGTATTAACTTCCCATGCGTGATAGTACGTTGCAGTTAATACAAAGAAAAAGAAACCCTTTTCCTTAAGAGATACATGGTATTTAATGGTGCAAAGTCACAATTTCTGCAAACAACTCTTAAATGGTTCAGGAAAAAAATTATGTGTGTGTTTACGCCTGTGAATAAAGGGGAAAGAGACAAAGTCAACATGTTCTGTTACCAACTGATTAACCATGGTCAAGGGTACACAGAGGTTGATTTTACTAGTCTTGCCAGTATTCTGAATGTTGGACTTTTTCTAAAGAAGAAACTGCGGAAGAAATGAAAAGTTACTCACTAGTTGTTTGACTTTAACTGCCTGTGGGATACCGGCTGGCTGTGCAAGCACGGGGCCTGGCTGCGCGAGTTTGATTTGGAGCGGAGGGCCAAGGGCGGGCCTGTCGGACGTGGTCCCAGCGGAAGTAAGAATGGGTTTCAAGACGGAATGCAAACAGCTGCTGCTGAGGTTTTTCCAAAAGGTACCGAGGGGAGCGCCAGCGTCACTGCTGTCCCGGAGACAACCGGCTTTTCAGGCTGTAGAGAGACTGCTGTCACCGTGTTCTGCAGAGATGTCACCAGAGGTTTTGGAGTCTGCAGCACGACAGCTCCAGCTGTTGTCCCTCCAGGCACAGCAGCCGGACCCACTGAGTGAAGAGTCACGACTCCAGTTTTTGCTCCCCCTGGACCAGCAAGTGGTTTCAGAGTTTGTACGGACACAACTCCAGGCACCGCTGCTTCCGAACCAACAACTACAGGCTTCTCAGCCTGGATGGAGGAAGCTGCCGTTGTTACCACGGGAGAAGGCGTTGATGTCGTGGTACAGGTAGTAGTGACCCCCTCGCTAGAAGTCTGCTGAACGCACTGCTGAATAAAGCTCTGGGCATTGGGCATCAGTTGTCGCAAGGCAATCACACTTTTCTAAAATGCAAGAGTTTAGAACACACCAGTTTGAAATCACTGACTTTCTGAAGTTTAGCCTCCACAAAATATTTGCAGAAGCTGGATAACAGTTGTCTTAACAGCTACCAATATGTAATGACTTGAAATGAGGCAACTTTAAGTTTCTGGCAGAGTAGATGCTTCTCTACCATTCACTAAAATAATTTGACCAATGAGAAATTGCTGGAAAATATCTAAAGCAAAAGCCATAGCCAAATCAAAACTACCTTGTGGCAAGTGGTAATCTTCACCTTGACATGTGCAAATGGTTATATTCTGGCCAGTGGTTTACTATATGTTTGGGGTATTTAATTAGAATGAAAGAATGGCACACGCCTAATATATCATCTTTTTTGATCAAGAAAATATCTTAAAAAAAAAAAAAAAAAAGAAAATATCTTCCCTCCTCACCCCTAGGATGAGTTTATCTCTTTTTTTTTTCATTTTTTCTCCTTCCCCTCTCTCCCTTCTTTCCTATTTCCCTTCCTCCCTTCCTTTAATAAATGAGAATAGGCTAGGTTTGCTGCAGTAACAAATAAACCCTGAAATCCAAGTAGTATAATGAAACACATATTTATTACTTTCTCATGTCACACATCAAATGAGCTGGGTGGCCTACCTGGGTTGTAATCAAAGCGGTGATTTAGGGATCCAAGTTCCCTCCATCATGTGGCTAAAACATTTAAACTAAAGCACATGATTTCTAGGACTGCCATGGTGGATGGAAGAGAGAATATAGATTGATTGCACAGATATTTTTATGGCAGAGCCTGATAATGACACTCAACCCTTACTGAGTTGTTAAGGAGGATGGGAACTATAGTCTTATCAAGAAGAAATTGAAATAAAATTTGAGGAACACAGCATTTTCTGTGACATAGTGGTGGTTTACCCATGATTTGCTATTCTTATCAGTATTTTTTAACTGTATCACACTAGATAATAGTATGCTGCTGCTAAGTCACTTCTGTCGTGTCTGACTCTGTGCGACCCCATAGACGGCAGCCCACCCGGCTCCCCCGTCCCTGGGATACTCCAGGCAAGAACACTGGAGTGGGTTGCCATTTCCTTCTCCAATGCATGTAAGTGAAAAGTGAAAGTAAAGTCGCTCAGTCATATCCGACATGGACTGCAGCCTACCAGGCTCCTCCATCCATGGAATTTTCCAGGCAAGAGTACTGGAGTGGGGTGCCATTGCCTTCTCCAAGATAATAGTATATATTCTGTCTTTTTACCAATCTTGTGGGTATTAGTAAGAAAAGCTTAGGACTTTGTATATGTATATATGACTAGATATATGAAAGAGTAAAGAATGAATATAAACATTACAAATTCATACTCACTCTAATTGTATATCTTAGTTTCTTGATTCAAACTCTTGCTTCTAGTTTTACTTACTAATAATACAGGAATTAATTATCAGTATTATGTGATTCTTTAGGAACAGAAAAATATTTTAGAACCTATGGCCATATATGTTCAGTTCAGTTCAGTTGCTCAGTCGTGTCCGACTCTTTGTGACCCCATGAACCACAGCACGCCACCCTCCCTGTCCATCACCAACTCCCGGAGTCCACCCAAACCCATGTCCATCGAGTCAATGATGCCATCCAACCATCTCATCCTCTGTCGTCCCCTTCTCCTCCTGCCTTCAAACTTTCCCAGCATCAGGGTCTTTTCCAATGAGTCAGCTCTTCGCATCAGGTGGCCAAAGTATTGGAGTTTGAGCCTCAACATCAGCCCTTCCAATGAATATTCAGGAGTGATTTCCTTTAGGATGGACTGGTTGGATCTCCTTGAAGCCCAAGGGACTCTCAAGAGTCTTCTTCTCCAACACCACAGTTCAAAAGCATCAATGCTTCGGCGCTCAGCTTTCTTTATAGTGTTAGGAAGAAAATATAATAATTCTTCTTGAGTTATGTTATATAAATATCCCATAAAGAAGGGAAAACCCTTGTCCATGCCCTATCTGCTTCCTAGTAATCACCTATATAACCAAACACTTAAACTTGTACCAAAACCACAATATTGAACAAATTACTCAGTATCTGAGTCACTGAATGGGCTATATTTTATTGGGGGCAAGGTTGATAGAATCTGATAAGGTGAATAAAGAAACATAATATTATAAGAACAAAAGTAGTGTACATTAAAACATGTGTAAACTCCTGTAAGTTTGTTTAAGCACCCTTGTAAGGAAGACAGATGTGGACATATGTACTTTGAAATTTTTAAGTATTATACCAATATTATCTTGGTCATCAATATAAAACAAATGTATACAACTGACTGACAGAAATGATATAAAGAAGACCTAGTTATGTTTGAATATGAGTCAAGGACATGGCAAGCATTTGGACAAGTAGAGTGATGTTCTTTACAAAGATTAAATTGTGCATACTCAGCTTCTGTTCACCATGACTATAGCTTGGCATATATGTTATAATGAGAAAATCTACAAGGTTATGAGGTTAAGTAAATAGGAGGAAAGTGACCAATTCTATAGTTTCTACATGGAGGGTTGCTTGTGGGAGGGGGAGATGAGGATTAGATAAAGAGTAATATACCAGGAGATGGTTTTGGAGTTGTAAGCAAAAGGAAATGTAAGGAATTTGTATGCTTAATCTAGCTAACTTTTCTCCCTGAACTGGTAGACATCTAAATAAATTAAATATTGTACATTTCACAGGCACTCAACATTTCTACCTAGAAAGCATTGCCCCATGGACTGTATTCATGCCAACTCTGTCTTTGAGATATATTCTGAACATTTTGCCATCATTCATCATCATAAGGGTCACCTTAGGCTCTCATCATCATCTCTCACTCACACTATTTCAGGAATTACAACTAGTCCCTCTTTTCATGCTCACTGTCCCCTACATTCTTTTCTTTCTTTAGCTCCCAGAGAGCCCCTTTCAAAATTTAAATGATGACATGACACCCCTCCACTTACAAGTCTTTGATGACTTTTCTTCTCATTGAGGAGAAAAAAATTTAAGCTGCAGACTTGGCTTAAAAATTTCTATGATTCAACATCTTGTAATGTATCTGAAGTTACTCTGTCTTTCCTCCTTCACAGATCCCTGTACATAAGCTACACTGACCTCTTTGAGACCTTCCTAAAAAATGTCAACCGTAGGCTTACCTCAGGGCCTCTGTAGTGTCTGGTCTGTTCACTTCACTTGTAACGTTCTTCCCTCAGATACTTACATGAGTCACATTCTCACTTCACTGCATTATGATCTCTACTTAAATTACAGCTTGTCAAAGAGGCCATCCATGACCTCCAGCATGCTTCATCATATTATCCTGCTTTATTTTGCTTCATCTTTTGAAATTACCACTACTTGTTATTTTGACTATATTTTATTTTTATTTTCTTTCTTGTGTAGAATATAAGCTATAAGAAAATAGGAATTTCTGGTGTGTTTTTTTTTACCATTATGTTCTTATGACCCCAAAAAGACAGAGTGTATAGAAGACATTCACTAAATATCTGTTAAGAATAAAAAATAGAGAGTGGGTGAAATAGGTGAAGGGGATTAAGAAATAGAAGCCCCTAGTTATAAAATACATTATAAAATAATAAGCCAGGGGATATAATATACAACATAAGAAGGATGGTCAGTAATATTGTAAAACTTTCTATGAGGACAGAAGGTTAGTAAACTTACTGTGGTGATCACTTCATACATTTCAATGTATGCAAATGTTCACTCACTATGTAGTATACCTAAAACTAACATAATACAGTTATTTACATCAATTGTATTTCAATTAAAAATTTTTAAAAGAATAAACACTGATAAATTATATATATATATATATATATATATCAGAGAAGGCAATGGCACCCCACTCCAGTACTTTTGCCTGGAAAATCCCATGGACAGAGGAGCCTGGTGGGCTGCAGTCCATGGGGTCACTAAGAGTAAGACACGACTGAGCAACTTCACTTTCACTTTTCACTTTCATGCATTGGAGAAGGAAACGGCAACCCACTCCAGTGTTCTTGCCTGGAGAATCCCAGGGACGGGGGAGCCTGGTGGGCTGCTGTCTATGGGGTCGCACAGAGTCGGACACGACTGAAGCGACTTAGCAGCAGCAGCAGCATATCTATATCTATACATAAAGCTTATTTTCCTGAAGTTTGGGTTTTCTTCATAAACGACACCAAAACTTGGCATGTTAAAACCACAGTTATTTCATTATAGCACAAACTTCTGTGTTAGAAATTCAAACAGAGCCAGGGGTGTTTAGTGAACAGATGGCCTGACCTACTGAGATAGCCTGACTTGGTCTGTTATCTTGACAGAGGTGGCTAGGGTGCTGGACTCAGTGGTTTCTGTCAGGGGGATACCTTGACATGGCCTAACCTGTATTTAGACTCCTTACATGGTGACTCTGGGATCCAGATACAAGTTCTCCAACAAACAAGAAGGAAGCTGCATGGCCTCAGAAGTCATACAGCATCACTTTTACCATGCTCTATTGGTTGAAGTTTCGCAATTTAAATTCAGTGGAAGAGTACATATATTCCACTTTTCAGTGAACAGGGTGTCAAATAATTTGGTGCCATGTTTTATTATATATTGAGAGATATTTG
>SJXQ01002664.1:0-15858 GCA_006408695.1 Aepyceros melampus
CTTGTCACACTTCTTTTCCATCATCTTCAGACACTTGTCATCTGTTTTTGCAAGCATAGTTTTCAGACGTAGAACAAACATTAGACTTTTTCTTTTAAGCCGATAATATTGTTGCAAGCCTCTTTGTCCTTAAAAAGAAAACCCGAAGTTATCTTGAGTATCGATGCTGCAGGAAAGGCTGGTTTAATGAGAGCAGGGGGAGGGCGCAGTGTTCCTCTTCCGGAGACACGCCTTCCCCACCTCCATCCTCCTCCGCCCACTAGGATTAGGGCAGCCTTAACTGGCTGGTCATTTATGAATTCACTTCTGGACTCCAGGGTAAAGAATTTATCTTATTTTATCATTATCGACTCCTTTAAATGATTACCGTAATACATTCAGGTTGTGAACTTTTTTTTTTTTTTAATGTTACAGAAGAACATCAAGTGAAAAATGGAAACCAGGGAACTTCCTGGCAGTCCAGTGGTTAGAGCTCTGCGCTTCCCCTGCAGGGAGCAGGGATTCTCTTCCTGGTCTAAGAGCTAGGATCCCAAGTGCCAAAAAAAAAAAAANTAGACTTTTTCTTTTAAGCCGATAATATTGTTGCAAGCCTCTTTGTCCTTAAAAAGAAAACCCGAAGTTATCTTGAGTATCGATGCTGCAGGAAAGGCTGGTTTAATGAGAGCAGGGGGAGGGCGCAGTGTTCCTCTTCCGGAGACACGCCTTCCCCACCTCCATCCTCCTCCGCCCACTAGGATTAGGGCAGCCTTAACTGGCTGGTCATTTATGAATTCACTTCTGGACTCCAGGGTAAAGAATTTATCTTATTTTATCATTATCGACTCCTTTAAATGATTACCGTAATACATTCAGGTTGTGAACTTTTTTTTTTTTTTAATGTTACAGAAGAACATCAAGTGAAAAATGGAAACCAGGGAACTTCCTGGCAGTCCAGTGGTTAGAGCTCTGCGCTTCCCCTGCAGGGAGCAGGGATTCTCTTCCTGGTCTAAGAGCTAGGATCCCAAGTGCCAAAAAAAAAAAAAGAAACAGCACAGAGTGTATCAAGTAAAAGATTAGAATAAGTTAGAACTCCTTGTTTCTTTACTTTGCACCCTCAATTCCAGTCCCTAGGAGGGGACGTGCTGTGTTAAGTCACCTCAGTTCAGTTCAGTCGCTCAGTCGTGTCCAACTCTTTGCGACCCCATGAATCGCAGCACGCCAGGCCTCCCTGTCCATCACCAACTCCCAGAGTTCACTCAGACTCATGTCCATCGAGTCTGTCATGCCATCCGGCCATCTCATCCTCTGTCATCCCCTTCTCCTCCTGCCCCCAATCCCTCCCAGCATCAGAGTCTTTTCCAGTGAGTCAACTCTTCGCATGAGGTGGCCAAAGTACTGGAGTTTCAGCTTTAGCATCATTCCTTCCAGAGAAATCCCAGGGCTGATATCCTTCAGAATGGACTGGTTGGATCTCCTTGCAGTCCAAGGGACTCTCAAGTCTTCTCAACACCACAGTTCAAAAGCATCAATTCTGCGGTGCTCAGCCTTCTTCACAGTCTAACTGTCACATCATACATGACTACCTCAGTCTTGTCCAACTCTTTGTGAGCCAATGGATCGTAGCCCACCAGGCTCCTCTGTCCCTGGGATTCTCCAGGAAAGAGTACTGGAGTGGGTTGCTGTGCCCTCCTCCAGGGGATCTTCCCAACCCAGGGATCGAACCTGCAACTGTTACATCTCGTGCATTGGCCAACAGGTTCTCTGCCAGTGGTGCTACCTGGGAGGCCCCGGGAGGGGATAGTACCAGGATACTGTTGGGCAACCTACTTAATAAAAGGACATAATCATATCAGTGTGGACCTACCTCATTTTAAAAATGCTGTAAAGCATGCCACTGTTTAGAAGTACTTTAATATATTTTATTGGCCCCGTATTGGTGAATGTTTTGGTTGTTTCTGAGTTTTAGCCATTAAAAGATTTACTATGTGAATATCTTTGAAAATTGTAGGATAAGTCTCAGATAGTTTAAACGGATTATTGTATTTTAGAATATAATTTTTATGCTCTTTTCTCGTGGAATCTTTTTGTAATTTGAAGGACTTTACAATTTAAGGACAGTAGCTAATTGTTTGATTTAAATGCATTTCTTAGTATCTGTGTGTCTTTTAATATTTAGAGACTGGATCAAAAAATTTGTTGAGTACCAGGTTAGATAATGGTGAATTTTTTAACCTTGTTGCCACTTAGTGGTGTTGACTTTAAGGTTATATTGATTCACTTGATTGGATTAGTAGGAATGAATAGAGGGCCCTCAATGGCACCCCACTCTAGTACTCTTGCCTGGAAAATCCTATGGACGGAGGAGCCTGGTGGGCTGCAGTCCATGGGGTCGTGAAGGGTCAGACATGACTGAGCAACTTCACTTTCACCTTTCACTTTCATGCACTGGAGAAGGAAATGGCAACCCACTCCAGTGTTCTTGCCTGGAGAATCCCAGGGAAGAGGGAGCCTGGTGGGCTGCCGTCTATGGGATCACACAGAGTCGGACACGACTGAAGTGACTTAGCAGCAGCAGCAGCAAGAAACAGATATCAAGTAGTCCCTAGAGAAAGGACTGTGTCAATGAAAGTGCTGAGTTAGATATAATTGGTTAATGTTCCAGAGGGCAACAAAATCATAATACCTTTGTGATGAATCATTTCTACAAGTCTATAATGATCATACCTTATTAATTTTTGCAGTTAAGTACAAACCGGTTTTTATAGGACGATAAACTGTGTCTTTATTAACAGTGGATTATTCATTAAATAAACTGAGATAAGGAAATTATTTCCCCCAGAGCCCAGATGAGGTCCAAACAGGCTTATTAAAAAAAATGCTAGTGCTTTCTCCCTTTGAGATTAAAATTTTGTTTGGTAATTGCAAGCACAATGCTGACTATGTAAGGAAAGGACAGGATTTATTGTCACTTTGAGATGAAAGCTTCCAGGAAAAACGAGGGAGACAGAACGGCTTCAGCTTCCTTGACTTTTCCCAAAAGGGGCCCTTTCTGAAAGGGTCAGTGGGCAGTGTTCTGGGTGAATCTTGGGAGACATTTACTACCGTTTCAGGGGACCTGGGAGGCTTTAGTGTGAAGTGAACACTGGAAGGACAGCAGAGATATGATCAGAGGGCGTGGCCGGCTCTCTGTGGCCTCCCTGCAGTTACCGGGGTAGGTCAAAGCAGAACCTTCTGTCAGGGAAGTGAGTGTCCTTTGCTGATGCTGGCTGCAGAACTCCAAAAGAGAACAGGAACTGCCTCAGTGTATGATCAGGATCCAGCCAAGCCCAGCTGAGGATGGGTTAGAAGGAGTCTGGGCCAGGTACATGGCGTTCAGTCCTCAAGTGAGAAAGCTGGCAGAGCAGTGGGACCCCGCTTCATTCCAGCCGGTTGTCTGCGCCTGGGGGCCCAGCAGGGCTCTCGTCAGCTCTCCTGTGTGGGGATCTTTCCTGTCCTCACAAGCAGCAGTTTCCTGACCAGGAGAATTGTGATTCCTGATCCTTTTTATGTGAACCTTTTGTTTGTTTGGTTTTGAATTTCCACAGACTGTTTTCTGCTTTGACTTCAGTGATTTGGGGCTTCCCCAATGGCTCAGTGGGTAAAGAAACTGCCTGCGATGCAGGAGATGCAGGTTCGATCCCTGTGTCAGGAAGATCCCTTGGAGAAGGAAGTGGCAACCCCCTCTAGTACTCTTGCTTGGAAAATTCCATGGACAGAGGAGCCTGGAGGTCTACAGTCCATGGGATCTCAAAGAGTCAGAAATAACTGAGCACGCACACACACATTTTCTGCTTTGACTTCAGTGATTTGAAATTTAAAATGGTCTGTCTTAGTGTGGGTCTATTTTCATCCATTGAGTATTTGATGGGCCCTTTAAATCAGAAAATACAATTCTTCCTATTCTGGAGAAATTTTCCTGAATATTTTGTTATTTTTCTCCCTCATATTTTCTCCGTAATTCCTCCTGAAACACCTATTTTGGATGTGAGCCTTGTAAAGGTTTTCTCATTTTCTTACCTGTTTCCTTCTGTTTTCCATCTACTTACAGGTAGATTTTCTTAACTTTTACTTCCCAAACTTTATATTTGGATTTAAGAAAACTCTATGGTTATACTTTTAATATTCAAAGGCTATTTTTTAGTCTCTGAGTGTTTCTTACGATAACATGCTGTTCTTGCTTTAAGATGCAGTATGTTCTCTTGTTTCTGAGGTTGTAATGATTTTAAGTTTCCCTTCTCTGCGTAGCTTTCCAGACTCCTCTCTGGAAGGAATCTGGCTTCAGAACAGAGGAATGGCAAACTTCTGTCCAGTTTTCAGGATAATGCCTGAGTCTACTTTTGTGCATGGCATCCCTCAGTCCAGAAGGCCAAACGCAGGGGAAAACCTCAGGCTTCTGTCTGGATAGGGATGAGGCAGTTGCCAGTCCATGGAGGGCATGGCAGCCCACTCCAGCATTCTTGCCTGGAGAATCCCCACAGACAGAAGAGCCTGGCGGGCTACAGTCTGTAGGATCGCAGAGCCAGACATGACTGAAGGACCGAGCGAAGAGAAAAGGGACAGGTTCTGGGCCCTGACCTGTTTTCCTGCCTCCCTCAAGTTTTACTGTGCTGGTTCGCAGCTTTCCCTGCTACTGGCTTGGACGTCCAGCTTTCTTGGGCATGCTTAGTCAGTGACCATGGTCCATCTGCTTTGCAGCTTTCAAAATTTTACTGCTCTTGTCTCCTCTTCTGTTCTGATCATTGTGTTCACGACTCCTTTTACTGATTGTAGTTTCTAGTGACGTTTCAGGAGGGAGCAAAATGAGATGCTTAGATACATCTTCACTCAAAGATAGTAATAGTTGTTTTTGACCAAGTGGTAGCTGAAACTCCAATACTTTGGCCACCTGACGTGAAGAGCTAACTCATTTGAAAAGACCCTGATGCTGGGAAAGATTGAGGGCAGGAGGAGAAGGGGACGACAGAGGATGAGATGGTTGGATGGCATCACTGACTCGATGGACATGGGTTTGGGTGGACTCCAGGAGTTGGTGATGGACAGGGAAGCCTGGTGTGCTGCGGTTCATGGGGTCACAAAGATTTGGACATGACTGAGCGACTGAACTGAATGGCAGTACTGCCATAAACAGAAGGCCGTCTTCAAAGCGGTCCTATGTTTGTGATGTTTGCGAACGCTCTTCTTCGTGGGTAGTGGTTGATAGCATCGAGTGAGCCCATGTTCTGAACACTGCCTGTCTTAATTCTCACTTATCGAGGGATGTGCTATCATATCCCCAGTTTACACATCAGAAGACCAAAGCCTAGGGATATTTAAAGCTTGAACAGTTGTGGACTCCACAGGGGAAGGAGGGGTGAGACAAATGGAGAGCAGCATTGGCGTA
The DNA here is from genome assembly GCA_006408695.1 of Aepyceros melampus. Classification (NCBI taxonomy): domain Eukaryota; kingdom Metazoa; phylum Chordata; class Mammalia; order Artiodactyla; family Bovidae; genus Aepyceros; species Aepyceros melampus. The sequence continues at coordinate 5,399 of SJXQ01002664.1, forward strand.
TATGCGCCACCATGTTTAAAACAGACAGCTAGTGGGAGCCCGCGGTGTAGCGCAGGGAGCTCAGCTTGGTGCTGCATGATGGCCCAGGGGTGGGCTGGGAGGGGAGCTTCAGGAGGGAGGGGTATATGCATGCTTACAGCTGATTGCCACTGCAGAAACCAACACAACACTGTAAACCGATTATCCTCCAATTAAAAAAAAGCCTGACCAGTGCCAGTCACATAGCAACTATTCCATTAAAATGGAATTAAATGAGCCTGGCTGGGAAGGCACAGCTGGGAAGAGGCTGATGTAGGCGAGGGCCCAGGCTGGTGCTCACTCCACAGACTGTACTTTCAGCTGCCTGGGTGGTGGCTGGCGCTGGAGGAGGGTAATTGGCATCTAGGCGTCTACTTCCTTTGTGCCCTTTGGGAACGTTCTTACTCAGGTCTCTACCTGCTCATTACTGTTTGCCAGGTGGGTTCCCTTTCACCTACTTGGGTTCAGAGCTGTGACCTGGGGCCAGTTTCCCTGAACAGGGGAGGAGAGCACTTTCTGAGCAATTCCAGAGGACGCAAAGATTCCCAGGCAGGGCTCCTGCGGGGAAACCTGGGTAAAGCTGGCTTCCGAGAGCGAGTGACGTTTTCCTGTGGTTAGATCAGCTCTGGGGTTGTGTAGCAGTCATCTTATTTAGGTAGCGACTCATGATAATCTGCCACTCTATTTTTTTCCAGCTTTTTGTTATAAAAAATTTTTAAACATACAGAAAAATTGAGCAGTAGATTTAACATTTTGCCATATTTGCCTCATTTTTTTCTTTTTCTTTTCTGAACCATTTGCTCATATGTTGCTGACACTGACACCTCACCCCGAAGAGTAAGCAAGCATCTCCTAACAAGGTCATTCTCTTTACATAACCACAATTCTGTAATGTTCTCTGACCTGTATTCTGATTTCCCCAGTTGGCCCAGACTGCCTTAAAAGTTTGTTTTTTTTTTTTGAAATGAGGACCAGTAATGGCTTACACATTTCACTTGGTTGGTTAATTGTATTTTTTGTCATAGATGAGTTTAACGGTGAAATCTTTTGCACCTTCTAGCTTGTATTGCTTTTGGAAACTACTTCATGACTGGAAAGATGATGGTTCTCAGAATCTTCGAAATGGAAGGGACCCTTGATGTCATCTGGTCCAGTTATTTCCGAACTTGGCTGATGTGTGTCCTAAAAGCTGAATTGGGAGTTTGTCTGTAGACAAAGAGATGAAGATCCATTCCAAGGACATAATATATAGAAATAGATACAGAAATGTATAAGTGAATATATTGAAAATATGTAACAGTTTGCCTAACAGTAGGTGTTTGGTAAATATTGGCTGTCTTCTCCCTTTTATTTCTTTGTGACTAGAGTGAAGAGTGCCTCAGGCTAGTAGGAGATAGTTCAGTTCAGTCGCTCAGTCGTGTCTGACTCTTTGCCACCCTATGAATCACAGCACACCAGGCCTCCCTGTCCATCACTAACTCCCGGAGTTCACTCAGACTCACGTCCATCGAGTCGGTGATGCCATCCAGCCATCTCATCCTCTGTCATCCCCTTCTCCTCCTGCCCCCAATCCCTCCCAACATCAGTGTCTTTTCCAATGAGTCAACTCTTCACATAAGGTGGCCAAAGTACTGGAGCTTCAGCTTTAGCATCATTCCTTCAAAGAAATCCCAGGACTGATCTCCTTTAGGATAGACTGGTTGGATCTCCTTGCAGTCCAAGGGACTCTTAAGAGTCTTCTCCAACACCACAGTGAAAAAGCATCAATTCTTTGGTGCTCAGCCTTCTTCACAGTCCAACTCTCATATCCATACATGACCACAGGAAAAACCATAGCTTTGACTAGACGGCCCTTAGTCGGCAAAGTAATGTCTCTGCTTTTGAATATGCTATCTAGGTTGGTCATAACTTTTCTTCCAAGGTGTAAGCGTCTTTTAATTTTGTAGGAGATAAGGAAGCTATATTAAGAGGAGACTATAAGTATCCTGTGTCATTTGACTTTATCTCGAGTATGATCCCACCTGAATTTGTTTTTAAACTACTTTTTTTTTTTCTTGACTGTGCCGCGCAGCTTATTGGATCTTAATTCCCCAGCGAGGGAGCAAACCCATGCCGAAGTGGAAGCAGGGAGTCTTAACCACTGGGCTTCCAGGGAAGTCCCCCAATCTGAGTTTTAGAAAGTTCTGGCAGAATATGGACTTGAGAAAGCACAGAGGATGGTTTTAAGAAATAATATGCTTAAATATATTGTCATGGCAAGATTTTATTCCCTCACTGAAATAACACTTTTTATTATCAATGTTTACAAATTTCCAATTTGAATAAACCTAGGGGTCGCTAAGAGTTGGACACAACTGAGTGACTTCACTTTCACTTTTCACTGTTGTGCATTGGAGAAGGAAATGGCAACCCACTCCAGTGTTCTTGCCTGGAGAATCCCAGGGACGGGGGAGCCTGGTGGGCTGCCATCTATGGGGTCGCACAGAGTCGGACACAACTGAAGCGACTTAGTAGCAGCAGCAGGTATAAAGTAGACTCTTCTTTTTTTGGTGACAGGATAATGAAACATGTATTGCGTTTCAGAGTTTGAAAGACAGAATAGTTAGATTCAGTCATTCAGCAAGTATTGGAGTGCCTTCTTTATGCCATGTACTGTGCTAAGCTCTGGGAGAACCACAGTGAGCAAAACCAGACCCGGGTGTCCTTTGTGGAGCTTACTTTCTTCAGAGGGAGGTAGGTATTGATCACATAGAAGATTAATACTGAAATGCTAGGGGAATTAGATCTGGCCGTGGAGTCAGGAGAGCATGGAAGCTGTTATCATCGTCCACTTGGATTATTTCAACAACCTTTTAACTGGTTTCGTTCCTTCCACTCTTCCCCTGGCAGTCTGTTCTCCCCACAACAGCCTAAGGGACACTTTTAAATGTAAGGCAGACTTCTCAGACTCCCTTGCTGCTGCTAAGTCACTTCAGTCGTGTCTGACTCTGTGTGACCCCATAGACGGCAGCCCATGAGGCTCCCCCATCCCTGAGATTCTCCAGGCAAGAACACTGGAGTGGGTTGCCATTTCCTTCTCCAACGCATGAAAGTGAAGAGTGAAAGTGAAGTCGCTCAGCAGTGTCCGACTCCTAGCGACCGCATGGACTGCAGCCCACCAGGCTCCTCCGTCCATGGGATTCGCCAGGCAGGAGTACTGGAGTGGGGTGCCATTGCCTTCTCCCTTAGGGCTCCCACTTTTAATCAGTAAAGATGAAAGTTCTCACAGTACCCTATGAGGCTACCCTGTGCCTCTCTGGTCTACTTTCCGAGCTCACTGACTCCATTGCAACCTTGCCTGCTTCCATGTTGCTCCTTGAATAGCCAGTCCTGCCCTGGGGCCTTCGCCTTGCTGTTGTTCTGATGCTCATGTGGCTAACTCCATGCCTCAGGTGTCATCTCTTCAAGGGGGCCTGCCTCGTCCACCAGTTTGGCCTTTCAGCTGGCCCCACCATCGCCCATACTCACAGGGCCCCTAGTCTGCTTTGTATTTCCCCTCAGGGCATTTATCATTTTCCAACATGGTCTGTAATTTACTATTTAAATTATGTTTATTGTGTCATTCCCATCTCCCTTCTTTCCCACTGCCAAAGCTCCACATGGCCAGTGCTTTTTATCTGCTCACTGTTGTAAGTGTCCACAGCAGGGCCTGGCATGTAGCCAGCACTCCGTAAATAAACCTTGAATGAATGAAAGGAAAGCTGATGTTTGAGTGGAGAAGTCACAACTCAGGGGACATCTGGCATTATGAGTAGTTTACCAGGTTAGCTGGGGATGGAAAGGTAGGTATCATGCGGAGGGGGCGTGGTTTGTATGGGGTGATTCATCAAATGTAAGGCACTACAAGAGAAACGGGGATCACTGGGGGAGAGAGGAGAAAATATTTCAAGAGCAGCTTGAGGAAAATAAGTGCTGGGCCGTACTACAGCGTCCTTGTCTTTAGAAATGGAAGGATGGTGAAAGGTTTTAAGCAGGAAGGAGATGCCAGCTTTGTGCCTTTTAAAAGCAACAACAACATTCTAGCTGTGGTATGGGGAACATATTGATGAGGGCACGAGAGGATGAGGCTGGATCAGTTGGGAACCTGTTGTCATGGGGCAAGTGGGAGAGAGACCTCTCTCCATCACTCAGGTGATGGTGCTGGAAGGGAGACATGGAGAAGTTAGACTTGAGAGAGTTAAGTGAAAGTTGCTCAGTCATGTCCAACACGTTGCAACACCATGGACTATACAGTCCATGGAATTCTCTAGGCCGGAATACTTGAGTGGGTACCTTTCCCTTCTCCAGGGGATCCTCCCAGCCCAGGGATCAAACTCAGGTCTCCCGGGTCACAGGCGGATTCTTTACCAGCTGAGCCACAGGGAAGCCCTGAGGGAGTTAAAGGAGGCACCATCAGGTGAGGGATGTGAGAGGTAAGATGGAAGCACAGAGGAAGACCCCTGCGTTTCTAACTTATGTAATCGAATGACTGGTGATCCATCAATTGTAGAGAATCCTGGAATAGGGTCAGATTTGGAGGAGGGGACGGTGCATTTGAATCTGTGTTTGGACCTGCTGATTCTGAAGTGACTTTGAGACAGCCAGAGGGCGTCAGGCAAGTAGTTGGATGTATGGAAAAGTAAATCTGCGAATCAACTGCATAGGGAGGCAGTAGAGGCAAGAGTTCACCATTTTGAATAATTCATGTTTTGAATAATTAAAAGTTGTTAAGGATATTACTGGGGCAAATTGTATAGCTACAGGATTAGAGTCTCCTTAAAAACCTAAGCTCCCTGTCCTTTACTTTGGCTTTTAGTTTTAAATCTTTTACCAAAATTGATGCTACTTCCTAAATTTTATTTCTGTTAATAGATGATTTATAGGTGAGAAGGCAAAGAAGCATCCTGAGATTAAGTATGTAAAATGTCTTTTCCAAAAGTATTTTAGCTCTTTGAATAATTCATACTGTTGGATCTTAAGGCCTATAAAATATTCACACTGTGAGTGCCCAGAAACCAGGTTTGTAGCAACCCAAGAAGAAAGCTTGTATTCTCCAGACTTGCCTGGCAAGATTTGAATCAGCAGTAATCACACTGTCATTGTGGAACTCATCGGACGGCTTTCTTCTCTTTCTGGGTGGTCACAGTGTTCCTGTAAATTGGGGCCCTTTCTCTTCCATCTTGTTTTTCTTGCTCTCTTCACCACAGGCAGTAGGATAGTAACTTTCTGCCCAAGAAACCAGAAATGAGAGAAATGTTGTGAGTCTCTCTGGCATACGTACAGTGTAATAGTCACGAAATGGGTTTTGGAATCAATGTGAGCTTCAGTGGAATCCTGGCTTTCCTTCTTGCTGGAACTGACCTTGGGCCAGTTCTTCTCTAAACTTTTTTTTAGTAATACCAGAGAATCTTAGTAATTGCCTTAGAGTATTTGTGAGGAGTCAGTGGACTAGTCTGTGCAGAGAGTTCCTCTGAGGATGGAGTGGAGTTGTCTGTCATCTGTAAGCACCTTGTAACTAAGAGCCAGTAGCAGTAGCAGAGGTAGGGAAGATGTATATTTCACTCTGTATGACTCTTACGTGTTTAGTCTGACCGCCTCGTGAGGCTTGTGGGACTCTAGCTCCCCAGCCAGCGGTTGAGCCTGGGCCCTCGGCATTTGAAAGCGCAGAGCCCTAACCGCTGGACCACCAGCGAATTCCCATAGATTTTATTTCTGTCTCTTTTGAGTCCACTGTCTGATTATGTAGACCTACTATCCTGAACAGTATTTAAATTTTGTTAATTTCCTGATTTGGGGGTGGGGGGGGTAACAGTTTTGTTGTTTGGTTTTTTTTTACAAGTTGTAACTTGATTTAAAAAACATCTCAGTTGATTTCTCTGCCAGTTTGTTCACCTCCTGATGATGGGTGCCGAGTTTTATTCATCTTTGTTTTTCCCACAGTACCTTGCTTGTAAGACATGTTCTGTAAGTACTCCATACATGTTCTAGAAGAGTTTTGTGCTGGTTAAGTTCCACTGTGTGTAGTCCGCTGTGATGCCTGGCACACAGTGATGCAAGGAAGGAAGGAAGGGAGTTGGAGATGAGCACTGAGTCAGTCCTCTGCCCTCTTCCGCGTTTCCTCCTCAAGATACCCTAGCTGCACCCATGACTTCAACAACCACTTAATCACTGCAAACCTCCAGCCTCTTTTTCTGTCTTAAACCACTGTTCCATCTGTGCATCTGTGTTTGGCACCTCTCCACCTGCAGGCCCTTCATCATTTCAAGCCCATTATGCTCAAACTCTCCCATTCTCCCTTCCCTGTTAGGGTTAGTGGTGTCTTGCCAGGCATTGAGCCCCAAACGTAGTCATTCTTAGCTCTTCCTTGCTTGTGGATAATACTATGCTAATATTTCTCAAACAAAACCCTTTTCTTTAGCCTGTACCAGTCTGGCCTCAGCTCATATCCTTATTCTCTTTCTATCTAGAAGGTGTCTTTAACATTTTCCTTCAGTCCCTTCTCCATACTCCTGAGCCCAGAATTATCTTTATAAATCACAGCACTGATCTTGTCTTCCCTGCTTACAAGCCTCTCAGTTCCCTAGTTCTCAAAGCAGGGGCCTATAGACTCTGAGCTGTGGGCCAAGTCTGGTCTGCTGCCTGCTTTGTAAATTAAGTATTATTGGAATACAGGCATATACTCATTTGTCCACATAGTGTCTGTGCTGGTATAACAGCAGAGATGAGTAGTCCTGACGAAGATCGTTTGGTCTGCAAAGCCAAAAATGTACACTGTCTGGTTCTTTACAGAAGTTGGCTAATCCCTGGCTTAGAGGGTCGAGGTCAGATTTGCATAGGCTGAAGAATTATTCTTGATCTTGTCCCAAACAGGTTAATCACTGCCACCACTCTTTGAAATACCATAAACGCTACCCTGTTTTCTTGTGTGCCTACATGATTTCACATATTTTATTCCTTCCTTTTCATCTATCACATTCCTAGTATTGCTTCAAAACTCAGCCAGGTTTATTTTTCCTTTATCAAACTTCCCTCAACTCTTCCTGGCAACTCTTCTGTAGCACTGTTTTTATATTTCTATTATAGCGCTTTTATGTTATAGCCCATAGTTTATGTCTATTTATAGCACATTTATTCTTCTAACAATGTCTCCTAAATTCTTTATGTTGATTGTGGTAATCATTTTTGTATACACAGCACTTAACATCATTTGGCAACTAGTGCAAAGATAGATGAACAAACAGATGGTAGTATGAAAGTTTGGTCAAAGGAAAGAATTTTGAATTTTGGGACTTGGGTGTCTATGGAAATTGCTCAGACCATGTTTATATATTATTCAAGTGTTTGTTGTTTTCTCCTCTGCTTTTTGCAGCTGTCCTTTGGTTTCCTAAACTAACTGTTTGGAAATTTTCACAATAGAATCATTTAAAATGCTCTCTAAAAAGGGCTCATTTCTGGGAATTCCCTGGTTGTCCAGTGGTTAGGATTCCTAGCTTCCACTTAAGGGGGCATAGGTTTGAGCCCTGGTTGGGGAACTAAGATCCTGTATGCTGCATGGCACAGGCAAAAAAAAAAAAAAAAAGACTCATTTCTTTTTATAAAGAGTTACCTCTTTAATGAGTAGCAATAATGACTGTCTAATATCTAGTCAAGGCTATGGTTTTTCCAGTGGTCATATATGGATGTGAGAGTTGGACTGTGAAGAAAGCTGAGCACCGAAGAATTGATGCTTTTGAACTGTGGTGTTGGAGAAGACTCTTGAGAGTCCCTTGGACTGCAAGGAGATCCAACCAGTCTATCCTAAAGGGGATCAGTCCTGGGTGTTCATTGGAGGGATTGATGCTAAAACTGAATGGCATCACCGACTCAATGGACATGAGTTTGAGTGAACTCCGGGAGTTGGTGATGGACAGGGAGGCCTAGCGTGCTGCGATTCACGAGGTCACAGAGAGTCGGACACGACTGAACAACTGAACTGAACTGAATGTATTAGGAAACTTCCATTAGTTCAGTTTAATAATCTTGTTTTTTAAAAATTGCTACCAGGGTCAGTTTTATGGGAGAACATACCGGTAATTTCCTGGACCTCAAAAAAGTTTGTTTATTAAACATACTTATAGACATACTACATCATATAAAAGGTTTTCAATAGGCAAGAAGAATGAACAATTCATAGTTTTAATTACAGTGTTAATGTTAAAAGTCACTTTGCATTAAAAAAATGTAATTCATGCTCAGTGCAGCAGACTTTGAAAACAGACTAAAAAACACACACCATCTTCTTACCATCCATATGTATAATGATATTATGGAAGTACTGGTGTTTGTCCTTATAGCATTTTTACACACGTACGTGTTTATATATACTGCTGATTCTTTTTTCAAAAAGAAAATAATGCAATAGATAGTTTTAATAACCTGCTTTTTTTACTTAGTCTTAATCATTACCATTTACTCATGCCATTCAATTTTTTTCAGAAATAAATATAAAAAAAGTTTTTTTCACATGGCATGTGGGATATTAGCTCCCCAACTAGAGATTAAACCTGTACCCCCTGCCTTGGAAGCATGGAGTCTTAACCACTGGACCACCAGGGAAGTCCCTCAAAAATACTTTTTTAAATGTCTGCATTAACGCCAAAGCCTTTGACTGTGGGGATCACAACAAACTGTGGTAAATTCTTTAAGAGATGGGAATACCAGACTACCTGACCTGCCTCCTGAGAAATCTGTATGCAGGTCAAGAAGCAACACTTAGAACTGGACATGGGAAAACACACTGGTTCCAAATTGGGAAAGCAGTACATCAAGGCTGTATATTGTTACCCTGTTTATTTAACTTATATGCAGAGTACATCATGAGAAATGCTGGGCTGGATGAAGCAGATATGCAGATGAACCTCAGATATGCAGATGATGCCTCCCTTAGGGCAGAAAGAGAAGAACTAAAGAGCCTCCTGATGAAAGTGAAAGAGGAGAGTCAAAAAGTTGGCTTAAAACACAACAACATTCAGAAAATGAAGGTCATGGCATCTGGTCCCATCACTTCATGGCAAATAGATGGGGAAACAATGGAAATAGAGATTTTATTTTCTTGGGCTCCAAGATCACTACAGATGGTGACTGCAGCCATGAAATTAAAAGATGCTTGCTCCTTGGTAGAAAAGTTATGACCAACCTAGACAGCTTATTAAAAAACAGAGACATTACTTTGCCCACAAAAGTCCAGCTAGTCAAAGCTATCATTTTTCCAGTAGTCATGTATGGATGTGAGAGTGGACTATAAAGAAAGCTGAGAACCGAAGAATTGATGCTTTTGAACTGTGGTATTGGAGAAGACTCTTGAGAATCCCTTGGACTGCAGGAGACTAGCCAGTCCATCCTAAGGGAGATGATCAGTCCTGGTGTTCATTGGAAGGACTGGTGTTGAAGCTGAAACTCCAGTACTTTGGCCACCTCATGCGAAGAGCTGACTCATTTGAAAAGACCCTGATGCTGGGAAAGATTGAAGGCAGGAGAAGAAGGGGACGACAGAGGATGAGATGGCTGGATGGCATCACCGACTCAATGGACATGAGTTTGGGTAAAGTCCAGAAGCTGGTAATGGACAGGGAGGCCTGGTGTGCTGCCGTTCATGGGGTCGCAAAGAATCAGACACGACTGAGCGACTGAATTGAACTGAACTGATGCCATTTTATATAAGGGACTTCATTGTCCACAGATTTTAATATCCAAAGGGAGTCCTGGAACCAACCCCCCTGTATATACTGAGAGATGACTATGTTTTCTGAAATGAATTTTAAGAAAACTAGTTACTTGGCTGTGTCAGGTCTTAGTTGCAGTACATGGGACCTTTCCAGATCTTTCACTGTGGCGTGCTCCTTCGCTAGCTGTGGTTCCACAGGCCCTGGGATGAATGGACTCAATAGTTGCGGCCTGCAGACCTAGTTGCCCTGAGGCATGCGGGATCTTAGTTCCCCGACCAGGGATCAAACCCACCTCTGCATTGAAGGGTGGATTCTTAACCCGTGGACCACTGGGTAAGTCCTGGGAAATGAATTTTACAATAGGAAGTATGACTTTTGTTTTAACCTTCAGACATTGTCTTAAATTCATGGTGACCTTCCCCTAAACTTGCTTTTTAACTAGTTAATATTTAATCTTTGATAACAGTTCATCTCCATGTCTGCAGACTATCTTGATGAAACACACCCATAATGCATACAGAGTAAATCTTTAGTGCAGCTAAAGCTTATCTAAATGATAAAATTAAAAAAAATTTTTTGTGGATAAAATTTACATACTGTAAAATACACAGCTCTTAAGTGTACACTTCAGTAACTTTTACATGTACCTGCATAATCAGTATCTCAACCAAGATACAGACCATTTCTATCACTACCCGCCCCCCCAAACCTGCAAAAAAA